>JAFEMH010007858.1:0-73208 GCA_022495995.1 Adenophora triphylla var. japonica
GGTCACATTTAAAGCTTATCGGTATTGGGAGAGACGTCTTTGAAGCCACTTTATGATTATTTGGCCAAGAGGATCATGGGAATATGTGAGTTATGTAAAGAGGGTAGCGAGGTGGGGTGACGTGGGGGTTTTGACGTCCTTTGCATGATCACCCAGTTCAATTATTTTTATTTTAGTGGAGGAAGAAAGAGATGCATGATAAAAGTGATTGGCACTCAGGATTCCAAATCTCTTCGGGCAAATGAGAGAATATGAAATTCTTTGTATCTCGGGATGGTTAAGGTTACTGCTTAAGCATGTAGAGCAAGAAAAGAATGGATTGGTGGTCACCATCTATGTGTGATTCATTATATAGTGTTTCTTGGGACTTGAACATTGTTTTGTTGCTTAGCTTTGTATTTTCATGTTTTTCCTCAATGGGATTCTTTATGTGATCCTTACGGCTTCTTCGTTGCAATGTTTAGATTTGCAAAGTGGGATAATGACTAATTTTTTCCTTATGTTGTATGAGACTTTTTGTGGGGATTGTTTAGTTGTTAACGCACCGCTACGATATATATCAATCTGCAAATGATGAGGCGGTTAGCCAGGGGTGCGCGATGAATGTTTGTTGGGGGTGAGTTGTTGGAGTACCGAGAATCTATCAGGCGATCATCCTTTGCCCGTCGAAGAAGATGAGTGGTTAATATGTACTACTTTCACAAGAACTAGGAAGTAATTAGGCACTTTCGCTTGTAGCACATGCTCATCCGGTATTGCTTCCGATTTCGAACTCGCTCGGTTCAGGATTGCCCGGAAATAAGTGGAACCGTATGTGTCGAACCGTGTGAATCGGTCCCCTGTTCCACGTTTCCGAAAGTTTCAATTTAACTAATATTTATGATTATTTTTTTAATATTAATTTTTTAAACATTCAATGTAACCGAAGATAGTTAAATAATTAATAAGAATTCTCATATTCATTAGATTTTTTAACAAAAATCCATTTGAAAAATAGATTTTATAAGGAAATGTTAGTTTTTAACGAATTTGCTGGGTTAGTTTTTTTTTAACTTGAATCTCTCGGATAGTTTATTAACTAAATAATAACAAAACTTTTTAGAAATAAAACTAGCCATAACACTCGGTTCTAGGATTCAAGGTTTCACTCGGTTTCCGATTACTGAAAAATGTGGGAACTGTATTCGAACCATGGAACCGATCGATTTACGGTTCTCACTCTGGTTCCTGAATCCTGATTTTTTGTGTCTTAGGTCTCTCCCTGGTTCCCCGGTCATACTTGGAAAGCATGTCTACTTTTTAGCTTTCTAATGGTGTTGGTTCTCCTGCCTTCCCTGGGTCATAGACCATTTCATTTTATATTTTTTCTCGGTTTGATTCAAGCTTCTTGCCATTTTAATCACATTAGACATTTCTTTGGCTAGGTG
This sequence comes from Adenophora triphylla var. japonica, assembly GCA_022495995.1. Lineage (NCBI taxonomy): Eukaryota > Viridiplantae > Streptophyta > Magnoliopsida > Asterales > Campanulaceae > Adenophora > Adenophora triphylla. The sequence continues at coordinate 1,428 of JAFEMH010007858.1, forward strand.
CTTAACCCAGACAAAACAAAGAGATAAAGCAGATGATTGAAAATGGTTTTGGATTGGAATTTCATGCGGTGAGAAGCTGTTTTTATGTGGATGAAGTTATGTTTTTTCAAAATAAGGTAGATTTGGAAGTTGGGAAAGAACAAAAGACCCGTATTGAGAGTTAGGGGGTGTTTAGGGAGGAAGACAAGATTGAATTTATATTTTTCTTCTTTTCTCCATTTCTTTAGTTATATTCCGTACATCGAGACGATTGTGGACATCTTCTTTGTTGAATTAGTATCTGGGAGTGCACCTTTGGTTCCTTATTTGGCACCTCATCGTTTTGAACGCACTTGAAAATGTCAGTCTTAGTACTAATGTAGAACCTCTCAGTACATGTCTAGCACAGCCAATTGTAGGTTTATATCTTGATGTTCTCTTATTTTCTTCACCTTTCTATGAATAAGTTGAATTATGTAATCTAAGGTGTACTCCATTTCACATTGTCTTCGTGCATGTACTGCCACCATGTCATTGGCACGGGGGGTTAGTACTAGCTGTACTACAATAATGATAATGAGTGCGTTTTTATTAATTTACATATATTTTATCAGATTTAACATTTATCATGGTTCTACCTTTTTAGTGAATTTGGTACAGGTCACGCCTTGGTGGATCTGGTAGCTACGATGTCGAACTTTAACACACTATTTCATTTTTTTTTGTGGTGGTAATTTATTTGTCAAATTGTTGGTCCTAAGAAACTTAAAAAAAAATCATCTCATCCACCGAGCAAAATAACATGCCGAGATCAACAGATAGACACCATGCTTGCAAAGAGCCGAACTTGGCAAATTATTAAAATGTATTAAAATGAGACAATTAACAATGGACATGTTGTCATTCTTTCGTATAATGTGGGAGTATAACCATGCCGAAGAGAAAAAAAAATACAATAAGATGACAAAAACAATTACTCATTAGTCTCACTTTTAAGATTTTTACTTTTCATTTTAGTCGATATCAATGTAATGTTTTTAGTTGCTTTATTATATAAAATGGACAATATGACTTATTTGTTAATTTTACAACAAAAAATTTCTACTCATTTTCTCTCTCCAACTTTAATTTTCATACTCGGAACATTTACTTTTTCTTAATTTTGTATCAATTCAAACTAAAAACATTAAATCATATTAAATCGTAACGGAGGGGTACAAATTAAAAAAAAAAAAAGAAGAAGAAGAAGAAGAAGAATACCTTGCATTTCCCAAATCCAACCCAAGCCAATGATATCTCCTTCCTTCCATTAAACTAACATGGTATGAATTGGCAAACATATAATTAGTGAATTCCAAAAATATCCTATACAATTCAACTAGTAGCAGGCCAATTTCGAAATGAGGTATATTTAAAAGTAGCTGCGATTACCTTTATGGATCCGTCCTTCCTCTTAAAGTCTGAAGCCATGACGGTGTCACGGCGGTCAAGTTGAGATTTTCCGGCGGTCCTAGGCAGCCTAGTTGACGACTAATCGAGTGGACGCCGTCGGTGGGTGGAGCAGAAAATGAGAGATTGGTGACGGAGAAGAAGTTGGCGGTGACGAGAATGGATGGGAAGCAACAGGGAGTGAAGAAGAAGCTAGAGGAAAGGGGATGTGGAAGAAGTTGGTGGTGTTTTAAAACTCGCCGGAGCCGATGATTATTCCGACGAAGGCGGAGAGAGAGCGAGAGAGAAAGTATAGGGTTTTCAAGTTTTTGTAATGGCTGAATATGGAAGAGAGAAAGATTTTGTGTGGTCTCTTTTTTATTGTGTGTGTGTGTGGTATGTCAACACACATGTTTTTGTTTGTCAAATAGTACGCGTATTTGTTTGTTAATTAGGTTGTTTGGTGGTCGTTGATTCTATTTTAATTAACGGTGAATGCTTAGTTTGAGGGGTTTTGACAGGGATTGTGGCCTCGTGCTTTTAAGGGTAAGGCCGTAAACGAGTTGAGTTGAGCTTTGAAGTTTTGAGTTCGAGTTCGAATAAAAATTATCGAGCTCGAGCTTTTCTCGAGCTCGAGTCCAGAATGTCTGTTCGAGCTTGGCTCGAATCAAGTTTTGAGTTTTTCGCGAGCTGACTCGCGAGCTGCTCGAACTCGAGTTCTAACGAGCCGAACTCGAGATTCGACTTATTTTTTGAAAAATAATTGAAATCAAACGAGCTTTTAACGAGTCGAGCCGGAGTCGAGCTCAAACGAAGAGATTTCAGTTGCTTCCCATCCATTCTCGTCATTAATCTAGCTATTCTTTAGAGCCAACGCACGTGATGATGCAGAGTTGCAGCACCGCCACGAAGAGATTTCAGTTGGTCATTGAGCAACGAGTGGCGTCATTCTCATTGTTAACCTCGGCATAGGCGGCTCCAGCGGTAGCAATTCTGTGTGGGACGATACGAGACGATAAAAGAGAACGAAGAAATAGAATAGATTCAAATGCCATAGCAAAAGTGAATCAAACCCAAATTAAAATTTTATCAAAAAGAAGCAATTAAAAATCACCTCTAATGACATTAGAGGTGAGATTTTATCAAACCCAGATTAGAATTTTTGAAACACAATTAAGTTCAGCAAATTAATTTACAATAGGAAAAAAAGTTGGGGAAGAATGAAGAAAACGTGAACATGGCTGTCCTCCTTTGTTCTTGTTTGTGCAGGTGAACTTTGTTTATTGACTGTTATTTAACAGGGCGAAGAAGGATCAGTAGAGGAGATAAAAAGTAATGTGTAAGTAGGGGAAGGTGGGCATTTGAAAGGGTAGAGAAAGGGTATATAAGGAAATTTGAAGGAGGCTTAAATTGTTCCTTGGTTATAGTGAAAGAGGCTAAATCGTCAATTAAATGGGAATGGAGGAGTGATATCTTAAAACTATCATTGGCCCTAAATTGAAGCCTCAATTTGATATCGCTTCATAAATTTTAGGATTTATATTGTAATGTACATTCTTTAAGTTATGATAACTTGTCAAGGTTCAAATTCTACCATCTTTAATTTATTTGTCTCTGATATGATAGATAACTTTTTTTGTTAAGGTTCAAATCCTACTCTTTTTAATTTTTTTGTCTCTAATATGATAAATAACTTTTTTTTCTAAGAGAATTGTTATTTACCTCAGCACATTTACTTAATACCCCCGCATTATTAAGTTTACTTATAAAAATTAAAACTACACCCCCATTATTACTTTTCTACCCTTTCTAACCCTTCAATAAACACCCTCCTAATCTATTAAAATATACCCACAAAAATATACCCCCAATATAAAAAAAATTCTTCAATCATTGAAAAAAGAATCAGTAAAATAAATGAAAAAAGCATAAAAAACCTAGTGATTTCTACCTGTCAGCTACACCTTGGCCTTCTGTGCCTGGAAGCCAAGCAGCTACAAGTGCATCAATGGTGGCAACATATGGCTCAATCACAACTGGACGACCCGAGATTTCACGGCCCCCCAAACTTTCTTGATAATGCTTGGGCCAGGTTTAGGTATTGTCAGATTTTGACTGTCCCCAAAAGTCTTTGCATAAGGAGGCTCTCCCACCACAACAATGGCGTAATCAAATTTGGAGGATTTGAGAAATCCAGCAGTAGGGTTTTGTTGAATCCCTCATTTGCCACGCCAAAATCAAAATCAAAATCAAACGGAAATGAAATCAACTCTTCCTCACTTCCTTGGATGCTTCATTACATCAATCAATCATTGAGTAATTTAACAGAGATCAACTCTCATTTCGCCGGAGATAAAGAATGTATCCACAAAGATTATCTCTCACTCAGGCGGATTTATTCTCAATTCTTCGTTTAATTGCGGGTGTACAATATATTAGTGAAGTGAAGGGTAATAGAGTTTTTCAATTAATGACATTTTTTTGAAAATTGTATTGCGATGATAATAAGTAAATGTGTGAGATGAATAACAATTCTCTTTTTCTAAATGTCCATTTATTTTTAGCAGCTAAAATAAATGGACTTAATCCAAAAAGAGGCCCATATTCCTGAGGTGCTAGCTGGGGCCCATCATATTGAGTTGAGTTTGTTGAAGGCGAAATCTCGTACTACTTGGCTCACGAAGTTGGCTCACAAAGGGATTGTAGTACTAAGGATTTTCACCAATTTGTCAAGTTGTCACTTGAAACTTTGAATAAGATCCTTCTTTTTTTTTATACCAAAGCATAATAATCTTAATAGGATGAAGCATTTTCAACCCATTAGCCTTTTTTGTAATGTGGTCCATAAGATCATTAGTGGGTTGATGATTAATCATATGAGACCTTTTTTGGACCGTACAGCTACCAGACGGTTATCGCGCTTCTTTGTCAATCGAGATGTGCCACCTACCTCGGACCACTCACCTCCAAGCCGAAAAGTAAATTTTCCGCTATGTCAAAGGCACCCTACATTCGGGGCTTACATCACCGCTTCTCAATTCGTGTCTATTCTGATTCGAATTGGGCTAGTGACCACAATGATCGTCTTTCTACTAAAAGAGCTTGCATTTTTTTTTACTGAATCTTGTTTCTTGGACGCTAAGAAACGACCTATTGTTTCGTGTTCTATTAGTGAAGCGGAATATTGTAACCTTGCCACGAAAATTGTTGAACTACGTTGGGTTGCTTATCTCTTTCGGGAACTTGGCATACGGCTTTCTCCTCCTTCCTTGTATTGTGACAATCTTTCCGCTCTCATTATGGTCTGTAATCCATTTTCATGCCTTCACTCGTCATATTGATATCGCCTACGACTTCATTCGTGAATTAGTCACTCGGGAGTTCTTAACGCTACATTATGTTTGCTTGGATGATCAACTCGTTGACCTGTTCACCAAAGGGTTGCCAAGGTCACGTTTTCAAGCCTTTTCGGTCAAGCTGTGCCTTTCTTATGGGCGTCTTGCTTTGGGGGATATGAGTCGAAGATTTACATGCACTCACACGTACCATGAGCGAAGATTATGCAATCAATGTAAATAGAGTAAGATATATTTTATTATAGGTATTATCCTCATTTACAGATAGAATAACGTATAGTACTCCGTATTATTAATAGTTTTATATTAGGAATGTAGTATACTCTCTACCTTCCACGTTAGTGTATATCAAAAAATTGGTACAATATTTAAGAAAAAGTAGGATAGAGAATTAGTGAGAGATTTTGATGAATGTAATATTAATTGTTGTGAATATGATTTTATGATATGGTATTTCATTGTTTGTTTTTCTATTTTGATGAGTTTAGAGAATAAATTTCCAAATTTCAATTTAAGGGACACTCTGTGTGTTTTTTTTATACATTTCAATTGCAAAGATGTAAAAAAAGAAATTAAAAAATTGTATGTCATATTTAAAATGGTATGAGTGTTATAGTAGAAGCGGGAGAGAAATATTTTGATTCCTTTTATTTTATTTTATTAATTTTAGTTTTAGTTTCTTGGTATACAATGCTGCAGATTTAACTATATAAAGGTGCAATTATAGTCCATGTTCAAAGCAAGGTCATGTGGGACTCAGAGGTAGAAAGAAATAGATGGGGAGGAAATTGTTAGAATATTACCATTTAGGTGATAATATTCTATAAATGTATCTTGTCCTTATGTATATGTATAGCAATTAATTATTGCACTTATCTAAATTTGAATATAAAAGGAATATTATTGCAGTTAGGCGTTGATAAACAAAACCTAAAGAAAAAAACATTGGAAAACCTAAAGAAAAAAAATACAAACTCACTTGGATATTATATATAGATACTATGAAGGAATTAATAACAATAACTGTATCACAAAAAAAAAGGAGGTTGAAATGTCAAAAGAAATTATTGGATTCATTTTAGCAATTACAGTCCAGAAAACTTTCATTTTAGAGCCGAAAAAGAACAAATCTAAAAATTACTAACTGACTTGGATATTAGGGCCGATATTTGGGTTGTGCAAAAGGGCCAACAGCACACACAGGTCCATTTTTTTAGGGCCTCAAAATTTCCCCCAACCCAATACTACATAGCCCAAAACCTTAACACCGTAAGAAAAAAAAAAGGAAGATTCATGGCTCGGAAATTACGCAAGAAGATCAAATGGCAACTCGAAAATCGCGGCTTGATTGAATTGAAGAGGCGACGACGATTGTAAAACAACGGTAAAATTCAATATCTCGATATTACTCACAATCGTAATTTAGGGAAATCACTTTTCTTCTTTTCTTCTTTTCTTCTCCGATTCATTTCTTTTCTTCTCCGATTCTTTTCTTCTCCGATCAATTTCTTCTGTGCAATTGTCAATTGTGCAATTTCCGTTGGCGTTTACTTATCTGATCACCCATTTCATTGTTCATCAGTTCATGTAGATTATGTGTTTGTTAAAATGCCTGTGAGATTGAAGAGTCTGAAGACATTGTATTTGTGGTCTTGCCGGCTGCCACCATGCGCCTTGTGGCCTGTGGGTCAATGGGTGTGTTTGAGCTTCTCTCCCTAGAAAGCCAAAGACCTGAAAGAAGTCTTTCAGGTTTTTTGTTCCTTTTATTTGCACTTTAATATTATTATTAAAAGTGTTATATTTTTTTTTATATTGAAAAGGATAGTATTGATAATTTGCCTTGAGAATGAGCTCTTGGAAAGTGTAGCATACGAAGAATTGATTGATGATTTTGCTTCAAAGAGTGCCCGAACACATCTTTTTTTAAATAAAACTAGCGTTACACCCGTGCATTAAACGCACGGCCTAAAAACTATTTTAACGAAAGTTAAGATTTTAAACAATTATCTATGTAAAAATTATATACGAAGATAAAAATAATAACTTTAAGATAATAATTTTTCATAAATTGACGTTAATGTTAATGAATTAATATTACAAATTTTGGAAAATTTCGTAGATAAAATCGTATTAAAAATGTTTTTATGTAAAAATGTGATAATGTTTATTTTGATAAGATAACAAAATAAAAGAGCACGATAGAAGAATATGACTTTTTTTAAGTAGAAAAAAATATGACTTCAAAAAAAAAAAAACTAAAAATCATATCTATATTATATATACTCGTATAAAAAGAGGGTTGTATAATAGGAGAGAGAAACGTGGAGAGTCGATGAATTATCTGCTTTATTAAAAAAATAATTTACTACTACTGTCTCTGTTCCAAAATAAATGACTTTTTTTGTTCTAAAATAAATAACCTTTTTGTTCTATATTATTGTGTTCATAAATGATTTTTGTCAATTTATATTTTCATATTTTATTTTATAGTTGCATGATGTATTTTTTCAAATAATTATTACTTATTTAAAATGATAAAAGAAAACTTTAAATGAAAAATTTGTCATTTTATGTAATATAGAGTGGACTGATAACATATACAGTAGTTGAAACACATTTTTTTAATAAAATATTAGTATTAGAAACTGAGTTAGTTGGTAGTTAGTGTTAATAATTATAGCCTAGTGGCCTACAATCACTAATTATATTATTAGAGTATTGGAGTTTGAGCATGTCAATAAATTAAAAAAAAAAAAATATTTTTAAACCATCTATGTTTTGGAGGAAAAAGTTAGAATTACTTGTGCCTTTATATATATATATAGATAGATATAGATATTTAAGTTGTGTATTTTTATATATATTAAGGATCCATTATTTATATTAGCACAGGGCCTCAAAACTTATTGGGACGGGCCTGTGGATATATATGAAGGAATAAGCTAACAAAAATTACCTATTTTAATATATAAACGTGTTTTTAAATGATGTTACTGAATTAATAATAGGAATGGATTGTCCTCTTGTGGGAAGTTGTTGAAATAACGAATTTGGTGATTTAGTGATTTTTGGTATGCTGTTTTGCGATTTGTGGTCTATGAATTTTAAATACATACTCCATCCATCTTATTATAAAGGGTTAATTACAAATTAGGGCCTGGAGTTTCACATGAGGTCCCCAAGAGGGGCCTGACTTTTTTTTTTTTTAGCGATTTAGGGCCTGATTTCACATTTTTTGATCAAATCAGGGCTTTTTGACGAATTTCATCCAAATAATCCGTTAAGTTAAAGAAAAGTTAACGAAGGGACTATTTTGTAATGATTATTAGTTTTAAGGGGTCAAATGCAAAGTTAAAATATAAAGTGTTCAAAATTTATTTCTTTTTCCAAAATAATTAATATTATCTTAATTTTATAATAATTAATATCTGAAATAAATATATGTTTTTTAATTTTTATATTAAAAAAAGTAAATTTTTTTTTTACTTTTTACAAAATAATTAATGTTCGTAATATTAAATAATTAATAGTTTTGAAAAAAATATTTTTTTATTTTTTATGTCACAAAACAAAATTTATTTATTTATTATTATTATGTTAAAAAATAGTTAATGTTCGTAATATATTAAAATTATATTAAATAATTAATATTTTTGAAAAATATTTTTTACTTTTTTATGTCACAAAACAAAATTTATTTATTTATTATTATTATTATGTTAAAAAATAGTTAATGTTCGTAATATATTAAAATTATATTAAATAATTTATAGTTTTGAAAAAAAAAATTACTTTTTATGTCACAAAACAAAATTTATTTATTTATTATTATTATGTTAAAAAATAGTTAATGTTCGTAATATATTAAGATTTTATTAAATAATTAATATTTTTGAAAAAAATATTTTTTTACTTTTTATGTCACAAAAAAAAATTAATTTATTTTTTATTATTATATTTAAAAATAGTTAATGTTCGTAATATATTAACATTATATTAAATAATTAAAATTTTCAGTTTTTTTAATACATTATATGTTACGATCATTAATTATTTTGTGACATAAAAAGTAAAAAAAATATTTTTATTTTTTTAATATAAAAATTAAAAAACATATATTTATTCCGAATATTAATTATTTTAGAATTAAGAAAATATTAATTATTTTGGAAAAAGAAATAAATTTTGAACACTTTATATTTAAATTTTGCATTTGACCCCTTAAAACTAATAATCATTACAAACTAGTCCCTTCGTTAACTTTTCTTTAACTTAACGGATTATTTGGATGAAATTCGTCAAAAAGCCCTGATTTGATAAAAAAATGTGAAGTCAGGCCTTAAATCGCTAAAAAAAAAAAAGTTAGGCCCCTCTTGGGGACCTCATGTGAAACTTCAGGCCCTAATTTGTTATTAACCCTATTATAAAAGACATAAAAATCTAATTTTGCACTTGTTCCTTTACAAAAGGCACAAATCCTAAAGATATTTTTTTTTAATACTTCTTTATTTATTTTATGATACTCATTTATCATATTCACAACATCTATTCACTTATTATTCTCTAACCCACTTTCTTTCACGCCATTGGGTATGCACTTCAAGCTATCCGAGAAGAACTCGCCTATGGGCAAGGAGGAGCGTGACAAGATGGAGAGAACTCCATATGCTTCAGCAGTGGGGAGTCTCATGTATGCAATGGTGTGTCTGAGGCCGGACATTGCACATGCGGTGGGAGTGAGTCGGCCGGGTTCATGGGCAATCCAGGAAAGCAACATTGGGAAGCGGTTAAGTGGATCCTACGTTACTTGAAGGGTACTGCTGGTAAGGCTCTGTGTTTCTCGAGCAAGGAAGTGGTGTTAGCGGGTTATGTTGATGCGGACTTGGCATCAAGTGATCTTGATAAGAGGAGAAGTACTACGGGTTATGTGTTTACATTGGGTGGTACGGCAATCTCCTGGGCTTCTAAGTTGCAGAAGATCGTGGCTCATCGGCTACGAAGCGAGAATATGGCGATGTGATGAAGCAAGTAAAGATGATGGTATGGGCTGAGTAACTTCTTGGGTGAACTTGGGAAGACGCGAAGTGGTAACGTTCTCTACAGCGACAGTCAGAGTGTAATTCACTTGGCTAGAAATCCGGCGTTTCATTCGAAAACGAAGCACATTGAACTGAGGTTTCACTACATCAGGCATCTCTTGGAGGAGAATATTTTAAGGCTAGAGAAGATATTGGGATCGGAAAACCCGGCTGACATGTTGACAAAGGTTGTGAACCTTGAGAAATTGAAGCTGTGCAAAGCTTCAATTGGGCTTAGAGGATAGAAGAGGAGGATGGCACTACCATGATCGAGGTGAGCACTAGGAGGACACCAAGGATGAGTTGAAGATCGGATACGGGGCTTGTATATGTGGTTGATCTCTAGGTGGGAGATTGTTGGGATAGAGGACCAACCGGACTAGACTTTGGGGCAAAAGGGAAGAATTTCGTCAGGGGTTTCTGGACTCAAGAGCGGTCGCGCTTCTGTTGTACGCGACCGCGCTCTTGGACAGAAACATGTGGCTCGGTGGGAATTCTTCGAGGGCGACCGCGCTGAAAGGGGGGGGCGACCGCGCCGGAGGTTTTGTCAAAGGCGTTGGATCTTCCGGGACTGATGCGCGACCGCGCGAGCTGGAAGGGCGGCGCGCTCGGCCCGTTTTCGACGATCCGTTTTCCTTCTTGGTCTAGGGTTTGGTTTATTCCCTAGGTCATATATAAGCAATGTTCCGCCCCCTTTCTCATTGTAACACAAATTTACATATCATAGTGCAAGATCCTGGCTTGGTAGTGCCCCCAGACGTAGCTAATCAAATTGTTGAACTGGGTTAACAATTTCTTGTGTCTTTTTGGTGCTTTTGATTTCTTGTGCTTTGTTTGTGTGCGATAATCATTCTTGTGGTTTGCTTGGGTAGTGGAGGGCCATATTCACAACAAGCATGTCAATAAATTAAAAAAAAAAAACAATGTTCTTAAACCATCTATGTTTTGGAGGGAAAAGTTAGAACCACTTGTGCCTTTATATATATATACTAGAATAAGCCCGTGTCCGAGGACACGTTATTTTTTATTTTTTTTAATTAAGCCCGTGTCCGAGGACACGTTTTTTCTTTTTTTTTTTTTTTAAAAAAAATTTTTTTTTTAAGGGCAAAATGGGAAAGGGACAAAATAGTGAGGGCAAAATGGGAATTTCGGCCATTGGAACTATTCATTCAACTGTTCACCCATTCCCTCATTTATACTATAGATAGATATAGACATTTAAGTTGTGTATTTTTATATATATTAAGGACTCATTATTTATATTAGTACAGAGCCTCAAAACTTATTGGGACGGGCATGTGGATATATATGAAGGAATAAGCTAACAAAAATTACCTATTTAAATATATAAACGTGTTTTTAAATGATATTACTGAATTAATAATAGGAATGGATTGTCCTCTTGTGGGAAGTTGTTGAAATAACGAATTTGGTGATTTAGTGATTTTTGGTATGCTGTTTTGCGATTTGTGGTCTATGAATTTTAAATACATACTTCATCCATCTTATTATAAAAGACATAAAAATCTAATTTTGCACTTGTTCCTTTACAAAAGGCACAAATCCTAAAGATAATTTTTTTTAATACTTTTTTATTTATTTTATGATACTCACTTATCATACTCACTTATCATATTCACAACATCTATTCACTTATTATTCTCTACCACACTTTCTTTCTGCTACCTCACTTTTCATACTAGCAACACTTACTGCAATATACATTTTTTTTTTAAATTGTGTCTTTTATAATGGGACTTAGGAAGTAGTTTTTAGATAATTTTCTAAATTAAATTCTCGGGACCACTTTCTAATGTGGATAGCCAATTGGTCAAAAATTTATAAACCCCTCCCATACACACACAGAGCCCATTTTGCGCTTGTTCCTTTGCCTCAATCCTCACCTCCAATCAATACACCTCCATCCACAAACTATTCCTGAAATGGTTTTATATAAAATTTGCTCCTGCTTGGTTTCAATAAATTTGAGTTTCAGGTTTTGTAATTTAGTTATTTGGGGGTGATTGTTGGGATTATTGGTGGCAGGTTCTAAAATTAGATGTTTACAATTATTTTTTGTTGATGTTGGTTTTATTGGTGTGATGGTGGAAGTGATTTCAGTAGCAGCAGTGGTTTCTTTGTGGTGGCGGTAGTGGTTTAAGTGGTTGTAGTTGTAATAATCCGAATATTTTTTTTCTTTTATTAATTAATTTATTCCTTTTTATTAATAATTGTTTCCTTTAATAAAGAAGTTGTATTCCTTCTTTTAAATGAATTAGTATAAATGGGCTTGAAGTATTGGGCTTAGGTTACCTACCTTCTTGGACTTGGATTAGGTTTTGGAAACCCAATCTTATAAATACTCTTTTCTAACCTAGGAGCCTTATTATTTTCACAAACCAAGAAGGAAATAGAGGGAGTGCCGTGAAGAGAGAGGGAGGCGGCAAGAGAGAGAAACCGAGAGAGAGAGAGAGAGAGAGAATTGTCGTGAGAAGAGAGGGAGCAGCCGAGGCTTGGAAGAAGGAAAGAGGAAGAAAAGCTTGATTGTTTTGATGTTCTAAGATCAAACCAAGGTAAGGATTCGATCTGTATTGATTATTGTTCTTGGATTAAAACCTAGAAAACTCTAGAACATCTTTGGATTGAATTAGGGTTTGTAACATCGTTATGTTGATTATTTGGGGATTGAATCTATAGTAATTATGTTAAGAAATAACATCATTTGAAAATCTAATATTGATTAGGGTTTGGGCATGTTAATTGAATAAGGTTCTTGACCTAATATTGCATGCTAAGGTTTTATGAAAAGAGTAGGGTTTAGTGTGTGTTTGTGTGTGTGCCGTGTGTCATGTGTCTGTGTTGTGTGTGTGCAGCGTGTGTATGTTGTGTGAGGGTGTGTGTGTGCCGTGTATGGGCAGTGGGTGTGTGTGAACAGCCGTGTGTGTGTGAAAGCCAGTATTTGTGTGTGTGTGTGTGTGTAAAAGGGTTTAGTATGTGTAATGTGTGTGCTGAAAAAGGTGAAATCAGTGTGTGTGAATATGAAATAGAGAATACAAATGGGAATTTAGTATAGAAAACCCTAGGGGCATTTTGGTAAACCTAAAGGGAGTAAATAGTTAACCTTTAAAGGAGTTAAGAAGAGAATAAATCATAGGTTAACAAGGCTATGGAAAATAGTTATGGGTTAAGTAAATAAGATTTATTTTTACCCTAAGAGAACCTTTGCATGATTGTAGATTCGTGCGAGGACTAGCGTTGCGAGAAGTGCAAATAACCCGAGGTAAGGGATTACGTTCTATAGTGCTTGAATGTTTTCAATCCTTTGTGTTAGGATTCCTTGATTTCATAAAGTATGTGCTACCAATTGGTCGGTAGTTCATTGTATTCCTTTGATATGAGCATTTATTTGGAATATCTTACCATTAATATGTTTTGTTCAGTGTGTATCCATGATGTTTGGATTTGATTTATGTTTTCTTGTACCTTGAACACCATATTTGATATTGTTCTATCCGATATGAAGGACTTAAATGCTTGGTCTAGCCAGATTGAAATGACCTTAACCTTATATGAGTGGTCTAGCCAGATTGAAATGACCTTAACCATATATGAATTGGTCTAAACAGATTTAAACGACTTTAACTATATATGATATATCAGAATAAGAGAATGCCCCAGATAAAAGGCGTAAATTCTCTTATTCAGAATAAGGGGGCGCTCTAGATAAAAGACATAGATCTTCTTATTCAACGATCACCGAAAAGGTGTATCGGAGTCACCCTAGATTAAAGGTGCACCATTACTTGGAATTGACGGACTATGTGTATACAGTCTTCATCTTGATTATTTTTGTGAAAGTGCCACTATTTGCTATTTGAAAAGTATTCTTCATTTTTGTTCTCGTATCTTAACCATATATTGTATAAGCTATTCTTTCGTTGAGTATTCGTTTGAACTCCGTTTGTTCCGGTCATCTCTTCCTAGAACCCGAAGAGATCCCGTATGAACTTACTGAGCTTTGTTCGCTCACCCCTTCTTATTCTTTCCCCTCCCAGGTAATAAATGAACGGAGTGGAATGGTCGCATGGATAGCGGCTTAGCAATTATGGAGTTATAGTTATTTTGAAGACAATACGTACTATTTGAAGCTAGTGGGTTTGTACTAACCGTTGTTTATTTAATGACATTTATTGATGTAATACCTTAGGGTTACCGTTGAAGCATTTTATGGATATTATCTATGTTTTGGGTTTATTATTATTATTATGAATTATAGAAATTTGGGGTCGTTACAGTTGGTATCAGAGCTTTGGCTTTAGGTCGTATGGGAGATCTTAGATTGTTAAGGCTATTAGAGGAGAATAGTACTTAACTATAATTGGGCCTACCTAGAAAGTATTTTGGGACGGAGAATTTCAGGATACAATTTCTCTAGGAGTATAACTATGAATCCTTGTGAAACTAGGGAATTATCTTTGGGACATACAACTATTACTTATGATTTACTATTCTGTATTTTGAGGTTTATGAAGAACTGAGTAGTTCTTTTAAAATAAATTCCATTACATAAAAAATTATTAACTTATAAAATTATGTTTTTTTATTAATAGAATTATAACTTATATTTTTTATAAAAGCTGAAACAAAAATATTATAAAAATATAATTTTTTATTCATTTTTTTAAAAATGTGATTATTTAATATTTTTTTTAAAAAAAATATTTGTAGTCCTTTTATTTTATAAAATTACATTTAACTCCCTGAATATGAAATTTAACTTCAGTTTGGACCAATCCGTTAAGCGTGTGTGAGGCACATGAGACTTTAACAAGTTTTTTAACGAATTCCGTCAAAAATCCCTTAACTGGCTAACTTTTTTAATGACAGACCCTAAACTGACATTAAAACCACTACTACATTTCTGAGCTAATGTAACGCCAATTTTCGTTACATTAGGGCCCAAAAACCGTTACATTAGGCCTAATGTAACGTCAAATGGCTGTTGCATTCTCTTGCGTTGCATTAGGTCTAATGCAACGACATAGTAAGCTAATGTACCGCCAGAGCTTTGTCGTTGCATTAGGTAAATACCTGATGCAACGCCAATTTTAAAGCTATATGAACACCTAATACAACGCCAAAAAGTAGATGAGTACCTAATGCAACGCCAATTTAAAAAGTAGTTCAATACCTAATGTAACACCAAAAATTAGATGCACACCTAATGTAACGGCTGTTGTTATGTATTAATATTGATTACTAATAGTAATATATATATAATTAAATAATAAACAAATATTATATGGCATGATAATTAACATGTATTGACAAACTTCATTTCCAAAAGATACATAATATATATATGTACACATGACAACGTGTCATCGACACATACTAATTACATAATATAAGTGGTAAAAACCTAACAAGTTTTTAACATAACAAAGTAAAGTAGATAAGTTCCGTGGCAAAAGTACATAACAAGTTTTGTGTCATCGACAAAACAAAGCCTCCACCATGTTGGATTGTAATGCTTCCAATGCTAACTATGAACCTGCAAGTGAAAATACAACTAATTAGAAACAACAAAACATGGATGTAAACTTTAACTATATATAGAGTGAGTCATCCTGTCAGTTCTTGGCACAAAACCATTACAAATTAGGTGATCTCTCACAAAGTTGCAGTAAAAAAGGGACTTAGTTGTTCCTGCATAAAACACACGGTAAATACGTGTCCAAAATACATTTCCAAACCAAAACATCCACTTAAGGACTCCCCTTGACCCAATAAAAGAGTTATTTC
Source organism: Adenophora triphylla var. japonica (assembly GCA_022495995.1). Lineage (NCBI taxonomy): Eukaryota > Viridiplantae > Streptophyta > Magnoliopsida > Asterales > Campanulaceae > Adenophora > Adenophora triphylla. The sequence goes on from JAFEMH010007858.1 coordinate 17,074, forward strand.
TGCATTCCTAATCACTTCTTCAAAATAAAAAGAACAAAACTCGAGCTCCCCTTGTTAAAACTCGAATTTAAAAAAGAAACACGCAGCTAGATATTCAATTAACTCGAGTTTGGTCAACCAAATTTGCTCAAACTAGAAATCAAGAAAAAAGCTCAATCTCTATTGAAAGAGCCCACTTCTACACGTTGAAATCAGTATTAACATTCTGTACAAGATAGTCCAGTCCCTACACAAGCTTTTGTAACTGAGAGAAATCCTACACACTAAACAGCAGCAAATTAGCAGTCATTTGTGATGTAGTTCTAGTTCAGAAATCCTACACACTAAACAGCAGCAAATTAGCAGTCCCTACACAAGCTTTTGTAACTGAGAGAAATCCTACACACTAAATAGCAGCAAATTAGCAGTCATTTGTGATGTAGTTCTATTCAAAATTATTCATATAATCCTAACTACACTGAAACTATAATCCTTAGGGGGTTTTTGTTTTTTTTAAGTGATAAGTGCTGAAATCTGATTTCAGTTCTGAAAATGGCTGAATGATTAAGAGGCAGTAACTGAAAACTGAATTCTGAATTGGATAAGTTGTTTGATTTTGTATCTGAATTCATTATCTGAAACAGTTAAAAAAAATTAAAAAAAAAACCGTAAATGCATTATGAAACAAGAAATGCTTTAAAAAAAAATACCCAAAATCAAATATGAAACAGTGGCTTTCAAAGGCTTTCAGAGGCAATTCAGCAACATTTTAACCTCTTAAAATTAAGAGGACTTTAAGAGTCTAACAAGCCTTATTTCAAAAAAAAAAACAAACACACTTATTTCTCTAATCCTCTTAATGAATAAGTGTTAAGAGGCAAATAAGGCTTAAAATAAAAAAACAAACGCACCCTTAATCTATTCATTGTTTAAAATACTGAATAGATAAGACCTCCTCTAGTAGCCAGACATCTATTCCACGCTTGCAGCGCTGAATGAACATCTTTATCACAGCACTAACACATCCATTTTGAACAAGTCAGTAGTTTGGCTCACTTTGAACCTCATAAAATCAATTAAAGATCCTAAGAATTGCTCTACTACAGAAAGAAGACAGGTTTTTCTAATAAAATAAGATATCTTCCTAAAAAATGTTGGCGCCTAACTTATGTACAAAAAACAAAGTACTGACACAGAGACCCACCAGTTCAGATGATAGACCCTAAATTAAGCAAAGGAAAACATACTTAAGGGATGAAACAAACCTGTATCAACAAAAATCTTCATATTCATCAAATCTCGAACACGAGGATCATGGAAAATGAGTATGCCTTCAAAAATTATCACATCAGAAGGGTTAACCTGTTAAAAGTTTCATAGTATAGATGAGAAAAGGAAAGAATGGTATAAACTACAACTTTCTAGCATAAAAAAGGTCTGTGATTTTATGGTGCATAACAGAGTTGCAGAACATACTGAGGAATGGGAAAGAAAATAACAGCATCTTCATGAAGAAGCAGCAGAGGGAGAAAGAGTGGAAGATACAGCATATAAGATTGAAATTGATGGATACTTGAGGATATAGAAAATGAAGAAAAAAACTCAACAAATGGGACGGAAATGCAGGAGTAATAGTACCATGAAATGATGGGAACTGCATGCTGCAGAAGAGTTTATATTCGTACATTCTACATTGGACATCTCAGAGAGAAGACGATAACTATATTGTATGTGATAACAAGAGCAAGTTCATCAGTTCTCTTGCTAAATCTAACAGAAATATTTTACGTACCCTTCTAGCTGGAAGGATGTTTTCATAGGTCTTAAAGTCATATTTAGGAATATCTACTGCTTGCCCATGTTTCAATAGTTCCATGGCCCTTAAGAGCTGATCCGTGTCAAATGCATCTGAAAAGTAAGATTTCAAATTGAAAACAAAGCAAGAAGCAATTAGCCCTTGACAATTAACAATCAGAACACTAAAGGTAATTATTGCTAGTCATAGAATTTCACTGAGCTAGCTTCAAAAACATTACCAGAACATAACATATCTCTCCAAGGGAGCTATAGAAAGATATAAAGACGAAAGATTGAGTATAATTAAACGACATTGACTCAAAATTCAACAACTTATCAACTCAGTAATAATCTTCTGCTGAAAGTAAGTGGAGTCATGGAGATTCAAGAGATTCACAAGCATCAGAAATCGAAAAAGCAACATTGCAGCTTTCATTTCTCATCAGGATAATATTAAAGAAGCACCCTAAACCAAAAAGACAAAGAAATAAGTTGCAACTTGTGAAATTTCCCATTACACTATATTTCATGTCTTATCTTTTAGTTAAATCACTAGGAAGAGTTCACCAACACAAGCAATGGGGTCTGCAATTTTTGGTTCATTTTAGCAGTGGGAAATTTGACATTGATTTAATTGCTCACGCACTACCAGAAAAAGGTCATTTAGCGACGGAAATTTCCGCTGCTAAAATTATATTTCCGTCGCTAAAATAAATCACCGACGGAAAAATTCCGTCGGTGATCCGCCGCTACCCGGCTACGTCGCGGTGCTCAGAACGGAGTCAATTTCCGCCGCTATTTTTTTCTTTTACCGACGGAAATTAATTCCGCCGGTGAATTAATGGTTTCGGCGACGGAAAATTCATTGCTATATTAATTTAATTTAATTAAATTTTCATTTCACGCGGAAATTTCCGTCAGTAATAAAATTAATTTAATTAAATTAATTTCGGCGGAAATTTCCGTCGCCGTAATAAAATTCAAATTAAAATTAAATTATTTCGGCGGCGGAATTTACCGTCATTGAAATTATTTAATTTTAATTTAAATTTTATTACGGCGACGGAAATTTCCGCCGAAATTAAAAATTAAATAAAAATTAAATGATTATAGCGGCGGAAATTCCGTCGAAATTAATTTATTTAATTAATTTTAATTTCAAGATTAATTTCGCTGACGGAAAATTCCGTCGATTACGAAATAAATTTAAAAAAAATAATTTAAAATATCAATAAACCAAAATTTTTGTACACGATATAACATTTCAATTTATAAAACTAAAACTATAAAAACTAAAATTCAAATATCGGCGTACCAAATAAAAACTAAATACCACCGTACCAATTCGGGAGGGGGAGGGGAGAGGGGGAGGGGAGGAGGGGGAGGGGAGAGGGGGAGGGGAGGGAGGGGGAGGGGGGGGGGGAGGGGGAGGGAGGGAGAGGGGTGGAGCGGGGAGAGGCGGGGAGGGGCTCCGCGGGTACCAAATGTCAAAAATGTTTACAAACAAGTATAAATTAATACAAAAATGTCTAAAAATGTCTAAAAATGTCCGCAATCAACCCGGGGAGGCGGGAAATTACCACAGGAGTCCTGGCCGAGATGAGCCATCAACAAATGCCGCCAATTGTCTTTGAGTCTCTGCATCTTTGTCTACGAATCTCTGCATGACGTCGATCGTTCTCCTCCTGCATCTGCTGCCTCGAACCGCCAAAGCATCCGCAAGCTTTGCCGCTCGCGTTTCTCCTCCTCCAACGCAGCCTCCAGAGTGTCGACCCTCGGATCATGAAACGTGGGGTGGACTACATTTCGCCGACGGCCGGTCGGCGTCGACGGGCATTGCCGCCCGTAATCCCCATCCCTAACACTCGGGCTCCTCTCCTTGGATGTCCCGAGAGGTGACCTCCTCCTGCCAAACATCGTGCACGAAGGGGACGGGCTCGCCGGGAGGCGTTCCTTCGGGAACAACGGCGGCTTGATATGCGGCTGAAAAATAAAACAAACAATTATAATCATATACACAATGTAAGGTACATAAATAAATTTACATATTCAAAATCAAGTCATTTAATGGTAGTTTACTTACAAAGGCGTGTGAGATCGATCGTCAACCCATTGCGGAGGTTGATCGGGCGCCGTAGGAATTCCGAATATGGGTGCTAGCGTAAACATCCACAAAAGTGATATTCGGACCATACTCCCTTTCCTATAAATAAAATAAGCGAGATTATTACTTTGAAATTGTATATATAAATGCAACATTTAAACTGATTTAAAAGCATGCATACACTACATTTACACTAAAACTATGGATTTCATAGCATCAACATTGGCTCCCGGCTAACATACGTACATAAACCTATTTAAAAGCATCCATACACTACTACATTTAAATTAACATACATACCATGCGGTCGTGATGCTTTCGGCGACCGTGAGCGTCCCCGGTATGCAACGTCGCGACCCCGAGGAGCTGCTCTATTGGCCTTGGCACTGTTCGGATATAGCCTTCGCCGCGAGCGGCTCCCAATATTCGCAAAATTGACCAAACACCTCATCGGTCATAAAAGTAGGACACAAGGGCATTGTCCCGCCGCGAGCCGAGCAAGATAATAATTTTTCTTCGTGGTACCTATAAAAAATATGAATATCTTGTAAACATATAATGATGACATTATAAAATTAAAAGAGTATAATCATTGTTAATTAAACTAATTAAGGATAGATAAATATGTTACAAATAAAATCCTTAAATAGCTTGTGAGCCTCAAGCTCATCGTAAACAAATCTAGCCGTCGCATCGGCGATCTCCGGCGCCCAATAATATTTAGCCTACAACATATAATGATAACATTACAAAACTAAAAGAGTACAATCATTATTAATTATAACATTTTAATAACAAACTAACATTTAAGTTTTAAATAAAAACCATTAACACATTACCTTAAACTCATCCCACGCATCGTCCTTCCGCCTCTGTGGCAATTTTTTCCGATTGGGCCAAAACTCGGTCATTTTCGAGACCGCCGGTATTGCCCGATCTTAGTCCACAGGGTGGGGTATCCACCTACAAACCTCGCCAAGTATATTTATACAATAACATTTTAACTTAAATAATGAATTATATATAAAGCAAAAAGGAACCAACTTATATCAAATTAATGAAGAGTTACTTACTTGGTCATAAAGTGATGATATCCGACCAATATCCTCCCCTCGTAATCGACGGTAGTCGAGTATCGGCCCCAGAGGTGGAGCTAGTACTCTTTGCGTGAGGGGTCGACATCATCGCTACCGGATCGGGACGGTTGCGTCCCAAGAATCAATGTGTAAATAGGCTTAGTCTTCTTACCCTTGCCCTTTCTACTAGAACTCATATCGTATTACAAGTAAAAATATTAAAATATACAACTTTAACAATAGGAAACAATATATTCACAATACATCTAAAACTTTAAAGTTCTAATAATCTAAAGCATTCACAATACATATAAAACTTTAAACTATTAATAATATAAAGCATTCACAATACATATAAAACTTTAAAGTTCTAATAATCTAAAGCATTCACAATATATATAAAACGACTGGATATTAAAAATAATCTAAAGCATTCACAATACATATGAAACTTTAAAGTTCTAATAATCTAAAGCATTCACAATACATATAAAACTTTAAAGTTCTAATAATCTAAAGCATTCACAATACAATTTTAAACTTTAAACTATTATTAATCTTCGTCCCCATCATCATCACCGGACTCTCGAATTACTACAAAACTCGAGTTCTTCATCTTCGTCTTCGGACTCGATGAATCAAACTACGGTTCCTCTTCCTCTTCCTCTTCCTCTTCCCTCTTCCTCTTCCTCTTCCTCTTCCCTCTTCCTCTTCCTCTGATTCATCAATATCAATGTGCGCGAGATGACCCGAACGAGGCGGGGAGTTGGCAAATTCACCGGTAAGATATCCTCCTCGGGTTCATCAACATTTTGAGGAATATGAGTGACATCATCTAATGGATGATTAGGCCGATGAAACGTTAGGTGGCACCGGCATTTCATCCACTCTTGATAGGGTGTTTCTAATGACGACTCTGTAGTTGTCGACGAGGTAGGTTGTCAATCATGCTCCTAGCCTTGGTCATCCAAACAGCCCACAATCCGTCGGGTCGCGGACGAGGGTAGGGAGTCATGTATACCTGTTGTGCTTGAGATGCTAAGATGAAGACGTCGTCGCCATTACCCTATACCCTATACCCTATACCCTATACCCCTATACCCTATATCCTATACCCTATACCCCTATACACTATACCCTATACACTATACCCTATACCCTATACCCTATACCCTATACCCTATACCTATACTATACCTATACCCCTATACCACATACACTATACTCCTTATACCCTATACTTATACACTATACCCTATACACTATACTCTATATATACCCTATACACTATACCCTATACCCTATACCCTATATTTATACCCTATACACTATACCCTATACTTACACTTATACACTATACCCTATACCTTATATTTAACTCTATACCCTATACCTATAATTTATACCCTATACCCTATACACTATACCACATACCTATACCACTATACCCTATACCCTATACCTACCCCTATACCTATATCCTATACCCTATACCTATACCCTATATGGTTTAGGGTTTAGGGTTTAGGGTTTAGGGGTTTAGGAGTTGGTCAGGGTTTAGGGTTTAGTGGTTAGGGAGTTAGGGGTTTAGGGTTTAGGGTTTAGGGTTAGGGTTTAGGGTTTAGGCTTGGGGTTTAGGGTTTAGTGGCTTTAGGGTTTAGGTTTGTGGTTTGGGGTTTAGTTAGGGGTTGTGGTTGTGGTTAAGTCAGGCTTAGGGTTAGGGGTCAGGTTTGTGGTTTAGTGGCTTAGTGGCTTGTGGTTGTGTTTAGGTTTGTGGTTTGTGGCTCTAGGTTTAGTGGCTTTAGTGGCTTAGGGCTTTAGGGTTTGTGGTTTAGTGTGGCTTGTGGTTTGTGTGGTTTAGGGTTTAGGGTTTAGGGTTTAGGGTTTAGGGTTTAGGGTTTAGGGTTTAGGGTTTAGGGGTTAGGGGTTAGGGGTTAGGGGTTAGGGTTTAGGGTTTAGGGTTTAGGGTTTATACAAAACAAGGAACTAACCAACTATTAGACAACACTCTGGAGATTATTGTCTCATAAGTAATAACTAAGATATCCAGAAAACAAAGACCCACATCATTACTGCTGAGCACACTGCACTCTTTGGCCCCCACCACCGTGCATGTCATCATCTACATCGTAAGCTTCAATGTTGACATCGTGAAGGGTTGTCTCCTCGCACTCATCAAGCTCCATATCTGTCATCTGCGATGAAGGCTTAGGAGGCAGCACACCCTCTAGGGCCTTGCATTGTACAGGAGAAGAAGGGTTGTCTCCTCGCACTCATCAAGCTCCATATACCCTATCAATGACAAGGACCGCTGCCCACAATGCAAGGGCGAAAAGGTTGTACAGGAGAAGAAGGTCTTGGAAGTGGTTGTGGAGAAGGGTATGCAAAATGGACGGAAAATTACATTCTCAGGAGAAGCCGATGAAGCTCCTGACACTCTTATTGGAGACATAGTCTTTGTACTACAACAGAAAGAGCACCCAAAGTTCAAGCGAAAGGGTGATGACATATTTAATTTGTTGAGCACGCGTTGACCCTTACTGAGGCATTATGTGGCTTCCAATTTATCTTGACTCATCTAGATAACGAGGCTCTCCTCATCAAATCCCAACCTAGAGAAGTTGTTAAGCCGTATCAATTGAGGCAATAAATGACGAATGCCAATGTACCAAAGACCATTCATGAGGGGCAAATTATACATCCACTTCTCGGTCGACTTCCCAGATTCCTTGACTTCCGAACAATGCAAGGCCCTAGAGGGTGTGCTGCCTCCTAAGCCTTCATCGCAGATGACAGATATGGAGCTTGATGATGAGTGCGAGGAGACAACCCTTCACGATGTCAACATTGAAGCTTACGATGTAGATGATGACATGCACGGTGGTGGGGGCCAGAGAGTACAGTGTGCTCAGCAGTAATGATGTGGGTCTTTGTTTTCTGGATATCTTAGTTATGACTTATGAGACAATAATCTCCAGAGTGTTGTCTAATAGTTGGTTAGTTCCTTGTTTTGGACTAATCTTGTTTTTGTTTTATTTTGGATACTCCTCGACCTAGCTACCCATTCCATAACTTAACCCCCGAACCCTCAAATCTCTTTAAAATCAAAAAGGTTTTTCTTATTGTTTTCCTAAATAAATGATAAGTGGCGAAATTAAAATTTAAATTCTTTGTCGAAACAAAAACGTACATGAATGTTCGTTCAAAACAAAAAAAAAAGAACATGATGACGCCACAACTTTCGGGATCTCACAAGGATGAATAACTGGCTTGACTGAATGTGGTACTTATAATGGCATTAAAAATTAAAATTAATAAATATTTATGATTTATTTATTTTTTCAAAAATATCATAAATATTTATGATATTTTAATGTTTTTTAGTTTGTTATTTTGTTAATTAGTTCTAAAAATAAACAAAAATTACATTTTGTTATCAGCAACGGAATTTTCCGTCGATAAATAAAAAATATTAAATTATCAGCGGCGGAAATATTCCGTCGGTGTTTAATAATAAAAAAAAAAAACATTTAATTTCACCGTCGGAAATATTCCGTCGGTGTAATATTTCAAAAAGAAAAATAAAAAATATTTTAATTTCACCGTCGGAATATTTCCGACGCTGATAAATAAAAAAATAAAAAAATGATATATTTTCACCGGCGGAATATTTCCGTCGCTGATAAAGATTTAGCGGCGGAATATTCCGTCGGTAAATCAACCGCCAAATTAGCGGCGGAAATAAACGAATATTCGAGGAATATTCGTTTTAGCGGCGGAATTTAGCGGCGGAATTAAATTCCGTCGCTAAATTTGACGCCAAAAATTTTCCGACGCTAAAGCCTATATTTCGCCGCTATTTAGCGACGGAATCTGTCCGTCGCTGATAATTCCGTCGCTAAATGACCTGTTTCTGGTAGTGACGGCCCTTCAGTAAGTATGCATTGTTAAGGATGAAGCTATAGACGACACTGATCCTTTTGCTCATCAAACTGAGAATATAAAACTTTGTCATCAGCAATCAATGATGTAGACACACTAGCCAACACACGGAGCACACAGGAACAATCATAACAGGGCAGCACAATTCTTATGACTAGCATGCTTTAATGAATTGCTTAATTTGCATCATAGGTGCCCCATTACCCATTCCATCAAAGATATAATCCACGTGTTGGTCCCAAAGGTGGCAACAAGGGTGAAAAACAGCTAGAGGGGGGGTGAATAGCTGTTACAAATTTTTCGCCCTCTTTAAAAACTAAACCTCTATACTTACAAAACCTCTTGCAGTGTGTTAGAAACTGCAAGTAGAGTTGTAAAATGCACAGCGGAAAAATAAAGTTACAAAGCGGTTTTGGAGGAGGCGGTTTTGGGGAGGCGGTTTTGGGGAGGCGGTTTTGGAGGAGGCGGTTTTGGGGAGGCGGTTTTGGGGAGGCAGTTTTGGGGAGGCGGTTTTGGTGAGGCAGTTTTGGGGAGGCGGTTTTGGTGAGGCGGTTTTGGGGAAGGCGGTTTTGGTGAGGCGGTTTTGTGTGTAGTTATAAAACTGAATGTTAATGTTAGATCATGTGTTGTCATGAATGTCATCCCAAGTGTTGCAAACCAGTGTTGCCACTGGTGTTGCCAAAAGTGTTGCCATTTGGAATTGGCGACACTGAGTTAGTTACTGTATTTTTCACAAATATTAATGGGTAAATTAATGTTTATATAATGTAAAGAGTTAGTCACCTTAAAATGAGCTTGAAATCGCAACGAGAATATGCCCAGCGAGAATTACGAAGAGGAGGAATTAACAAAATAAACATGTGTTTATTTGTTTAATTTATGACCAAGTAAAGAGATATTTTATTCGGCTATTCCGGGGAGAACAAGTCGAGTACAAGGCAACCAAAGCTAAGAGGTACAAGCAAGAGAAGCAAGAGAAGACTAGGTCTCCTACAAAAGAGGCGAGTGGCATAAATGGAGGAAACAAACTCCCAAACCTGTTAGGTGATCATTTGAGTAGGCTCCAAGACTTTGTGGCCTATAAATAGTGCGAGTGGATCTTCATTGAAGATCATCCAATTCGAAACGCAAATGCACAAGAAAAGTAGAATTACGCTCTCAAGTGTTGCCATTCGGTGTCGGCAACACTTTGTCCTGACACTCGAATATTTCATATAGATTTTTATATTTTTGTGAGGTTTTTGAGTGTTTATTTATCGAGAGAATTCGTGTATGTTGTTCCTTATATCAGGGTTCGTTTATCATTAAGGAACAACCTCGACCTTGTATTGAATTCATATTATTAATAGAAAGGTCTTGCCTTTTAGGCACCCATCAAGTTATATATTTATATAACTTGATAAAAATTATATTCTTGTGTATTGCTTTAATATTTCCGCTGCAAATTATATTTATTTCTATTGATTTGTGCTTTTCTAGAATTGGTGAAAGTGTCGTCGTTAGTGTCATTAACACTAAGGACAACACCCGTGAGTTTCATCTCACCTTGTGAGTTTCGTCTCATAAGTACTTAGCCATAGACAATTTCAATTGGTATCAGAGCCTAGCACTTGATATACTAAGTGTTTAGATCCTTTTTGTCATGGCTTATGATCCTGCAAACCCTAATCAAAAGAGATTACCGGTTTTAGACGGATCTAATTATGCTTATTGGAAGATTCGCCTACGCTCGCATATCAAATCAATTGATCTTCGGGCTTGGCGATCTATTTTAAATGGTTATTCTGTTCCAATGCTTCCTCCGGATGACGATGGTGACGTTCAAGTCAAACCTGAATTCGAGTGGACAATTGAAGAGAATAATCTTGCTAGTTTCAATGAAAAGGCACTGAATGCCATCTATGAATGGGTTGACATGCATATGTTCAAACTCATTCAAAATAGTCCCTCTGCAAAAGATGCTTGGGATACTTTACAAAGATTTTGTGAAGGAGATGGCGTGTCCGAGAAACAAAGCTTAGAGGTCTCACTAGTAGATTTGAAAGATTAAGAATGGGTGAAAACGAAGACATCTCGTCTTATTTTGAAAAGTTGATTGATATTTCAAATGCTTGTCAAGTATTAGGGGAGCCTTTTTACAAATAAACAACTTGTTTCAAAAAGCTATTCGTACTCTTCCCGAACGTTTTAATATTAAAGTTTCAGCTATTGAAGACGCCCATAATCTTTCAACAATGGACATCAACTCCTTAATGAGTATTTTGAAAAACTTTGAGTTGAATCTCAATGAACAAACGGAGGCTTCTAAAGGCAAGAATATTGCCTTAAAAGTCGAATCTTCGGACACATGTGTGGACGATGAAGATGAAGTCTTCGAGGAGTTAGATGAAAATACTAGTGTAGCTTTACTTGCAAAGAGATATAATTCTATGGTTAGAAAATTTAACAAAGTGCGAGGTAAAGGCTAAGGACCAAAACGGCCAAAACCTCTAGTTTTGTGCCAAGGAGAAGTCCTCCTCCAAATCAAAAGGATATCCCACCAAGGCGTGCATCCTCGGAAAAGATCCGGTCCGATCCTAAGTACATTGAATCTATTCAATGTCATGCTTTGTTCCGGTTGGGGTCACTATGCCAATGAATGTGCTAACACCTTGAGAAAGGCGGGTAAAAACTTGTGGGTATCTCTTAGTGATGGAGAGGAGGAAGGAACGGAGAAAGAAGAACAGACGGAGCAAGTAGTCATGATGGCGCACGGTAGAGGAGCTACCTTCGACCGAGAGTGTTACTTCAAGTGTCGTTTCTGATTTGACAACACTTGACACAACATTGGTGACTTCTTCGAAAGTGTTGCCCCAAGTGTCGTCCGAGGAATTGTGCAACACTTGGCACAACACTCAGCGGTATGATTCTTTAAATGATCTTAATTTGCATGGTTCAACCTGATTTAAATTCGTAAGAGATTATAGAGGATGATCTTGATAAAGATGAACTTATTTGTGAATTAAAAAACCTCTATAAATCTCTCCTCGTGGAATGGAAAAAGGAGAATAAGATGGTGGTTTTTCTTGAAAAAGGAAAATCGGGATCTTAAGAACTCCTTGACTCGGCTAGAAGCTCAACTCGGTAGGAGAGACTTGGATCTTGATAAAATCAAGGCCAAACTCAACCTAGCCGAATCCACATTCAAAACTCAACACGAGTTCATCCAAATTGGATGAAATACTCAAATTGAGTAAGCCTGCGAAAGCCGGTCTTGGGTTCCAAGAATCACTTGAAAGTATTACCTCTTCCTTGTTTGATGTTGAAACTAAAAATTGTTTTGTAAAAGAGCGTGTCAAGGAAAAGGGTAGCACTCCTAGTGATTCCTCTCGATCAATCCAATGAGTGTGGATCTTGTCACAAAGTGGACATTTAAAACCGCATTGCATTTTTCTACAAAAGAAAATGTCCAGTCTTCAAGTGTCGCCTCAAGTGTCGCCGGTTTCTCGTGGCAACACTTATGGCAACACTGTGAACAATCCAGATTTTCAAAAAAGGGTTGGTTACCCAAGGAAAAGCTGAAATGCTATGTTGTTTATACGGCCTTAAGGACTAACATTGCGGGAACTTGGTACTTTGATAGTGGTTGTTCACGTCATATGACCTAGTACAAAATCATTCCTAACAGTACCAACCTATTCAAGGAGGCTCTGACTTATGGTGGTGGAGGCAAGAGTGAAATAGTTGGTAAAGGAACACTGATATTGTTGGTTTTCCTCCTTTGAAAAATGTCTTGCACGTAGATGGTTTACTTGCTAATTTAATTAGCATTAGCCAACTATGTGATGACAATTTGGAGGTAAAATTCAATAAAAATACACTGTGAAGTGTTTGATAACACTAACTTTTGTGTCATGATCGAATAAGATCAAGTGATAATTGCTATCCGTTGGTAATAAATCGGTGTGCAATTTGACAAAACTTGATGATATTAGGTTATGGCATCAAAAGTTAGGTCATTCTCATTATAGGAATCTTGAGAAGATTATCAAACATAATGCCGTCAAAGGTGTTCCTAAACTAGACCTCAAAAACACCGTGATGTGTGGTGTTGTCAAAGGGTAAGCAAACTCGTGTTGCTCACGGTGTTGAACAACACAATGAGCAACACTCGTGAACAACACATTGTTTTCGGCTTCTACATATGGACTTGATGGGTCCTATTGAGGTAGAAAGCTTGGGAGGGAGAACCGGTGATGATATACCTCGACTCTTACTAGAAGAAGTCGAACAAAGGGCCTGGAATGTAATCCGATTCAGCCATTGCGAACACAGATTCAAGTGTTGCTCCAAGTGTCGCCCCGAAATGGCAACACCCCTGAGGCAACACAGAGAAACGAACAGTGGTGGAAATTCCGAGAGCAAATGACTCGAAGGAGAAGATGGATTGGTGTACCATCAAGGCGGGGAGAGATCCCCGGCTCGAATTAGAAATTATCATCCCATTACTCAAGTAATTGGTGATGTTAATGAAGGGGTTAGAACAAGGAACAAGGAGCCGGTTGATTACGGAGATATGGTTAGGTATGTGTGTATGTCCTCCACATACTCTCGGGTAAAACACTCTGCTTTCGTTTCCTCTCGTTGAACCAAAAAATGTGATTGAGGCCTTAAATGATAAATTACGGATTCAAGCTATGCAAGAAGAGCTTGAACAATTTACCCGTAACGAGGTTTGGTGTTTAGTTCCACGTCCTTTAAATACTAACATTATTGGAACTAAATGGATTTACAAAAACAAATCTGATGAATTGGGTAATATTGTTCGTAATAAAGCTCGTCTTGTGGCTCAAGGCTATACACAAGTGGAAGGAATCGACTTTGACGAGACCTTTGCACCTGTGGCTAGAATTGAGTCAATAAGACTTCTTCTTGCTATAGCTTGTTATCTCAAAATCACATTGCACCAAATGGATGTCAAAGCGGCTTTCTTGAATGGGTACTTAGATAAAGAGATCTATGTTGAGCAACCCAAAGGGTTTGAAGACCCATTCCACCCGGACCATGTATACAGACTTGATAAGGCCTTATATGGCTTAAAACAAGCTCCTCGTGCATGGTATGGGCGTCTAACAAGCTTCCTTCTTGAATATGGATTTGTTAGAGGAGAAGCCGATAGGACATTATTTATTCTTAGGGAAAATAAAGAGATTGTCATTGCTCAAATCTATGTTGATGACATAGTTTATGGTTCCACATCTAAAACATGTTTACAAAATTTTGTGGAAGCTATGACATCTACATTTGAGATGAGCATGATAGGAGAACTTAATTATTTCCTAGGATTGCAGGTGAAACAATTGAATGATGGAATTTTCATCACTCGAGCAAGTATGCTAAGAGTCCGGTGAAAAGATTTGGATTGGAGAATGCCAAGAGCTCTAAAATACCTATGGGATCATCTCATAAGGTAACCAAAGATCGGGGCGAGGGAGGATGTTGATCCAACTCTGTATAGATCCATGATAGGTAGTCTTCTTTATCTTACCGCTATCGTCCCGATATAATGTTCGGCGTAGGTGTTTGTGCTAGATATCAATCTGCTCCTAAAATTTCTCACCTAAATGCTGTCAAGAAAATCATCAAGTATGTGCGGGACAAGTGAATTGGGAATCTGTTCACCAAAGACACTAATACCAACTTAGTTGGTTTTAGTGACTACGATTGGGCGGGGATATAGATGACGAAAGAGTACTAGTGGGGGTTGTTTTTCTTGGGTAATAATCTAGTGTCATGGTACAGTCGCAAGCAAAAGCGTGTTTCTCTCTCGACCGCTTGAATCTGAATATGTGGCAGCAGGGAGTTGTTGTTCACAACTAATATGGTTAAAACACATGCTTGATGACTATGGTCTTGATAGTAATATCTTGACCATGTATTGTGGCAATTTGAGTGCTATAAATATTTCCAAAAACCCTGTACAACACTCACGCACTAAGCACATTGATATCCGCCATCATTTTTTAAGAGATTTAGTAGAAAAGGAATTGATCCAAATAGAGCATATTGATACAAAACATCAACTTGCTGATATTTTGACCAAAGCCTTGGACCATGAGAGATTTTCAAGTTTGAAAAAATCTCTTGGTCTATGTTTTCTATAAATCTGTTAGTGTTGCCGTCAGTGTTACCAACACTGTCAGCAACACTTTGTATGAGTTGTACATTATCTTTAAAATTTTAAAAAAAATAAAAAAATATATATAGTTGTTTAATCCCAAATGGGGGGCATTTACTGACCTTTCTGTTCTAGTATGTGTACATTCTTAAGGTTAATATTTTTTTTTTAAATACCCCTTTGTGCTAAAAAGTGACAAAGTCACTCATATTGTTGTTGATATTAAAAAAAAAAAGGCAAAGCTTGTGAAAATTCCCAAAGGGAATATAATGTAGTGTTTTATACTAAGTATTAGGGGCATGGAGCTCGCTACTACAGTGTACCCTACTTGAAAGGTATAAAACTTACTTATTGTAGCTTTACACTTTAATAAAAAACTCGGGGCACGTAGCTCGCTACTACGATGCTTCCTTGTAAATAAAGAAAGTGTAAAGTGTGCTTATAAATTGCCTAAGGAATGATAAGTTATATATGTTGAGAAATATCAAGGGGATTTTATTTAAAAATGTTGCCTTGTGTGTCACACAACATTGCTAGTAACACATTAGTAGATGCTACATTAATTTTTTATTTTCTTGTTTTTGTTTTTGTTAATTAAATTTTAAATTTCCAAAAGTCTATTTGCTTATATTTAGAGTTTGTGAAATTTAAAAGGTTTTTAGCAAAAATTTTTATTTTTGTCAATCTAAGTGTAATTTTGTAATATCTATTTTTTAAAATTCATCTCTTTGAATTTCGAAAAACACAATTTTATGGATATTACTAAAATTATGTTTAGTTATTATTAAAAATTATAAAAATTAAAAAAAAAAAAAAAATTTTAAAAAAAATGTCGGATATCAGCTTGAGTTTGTTGGGATTTTTGAGAGATAAGTGGAGATTTAATTAATTTGACATTGTCAAATCAATTAAATCCTACCACTATTCACTCATTAAAACCCACTCCTAAAACCCTCTCTCTCTCTCTCTCACCGTGTTCTCTCTCTCTCTCTAGGCGTTGAACAAAACCCTTCCCCTGTTCCCTTCATCTTCGTCATCCTTCTTCAATCTTACATGGCAAGCCCTAAAAATTCTCCCCAAATTTCATCACCCATGGAGATTTCGCCTCTAGCTCCCTCTAGTGTCGCCTCAAATGTCGCAGTTCCCATGGAAATCTCACCAGCGACATTCTCGGCCACACCCTCAACCTCACCATCCTTAGACATTGTTGTCTATGATCCTTCTCAAATTCCCATTCCCATCAATCTTCCTGAAGCTACCCCATCCACAGAACTCACCTTCGCCCCTCAGAAGAAGACCAAGAAGCGAAAGGCGGTTGATGCCTCTAGCTCTTTTAGGGGTGGAGTGCGTAGACAATCGGAGAGGATCAAAACTCTGTTCAGGTCAAAGATACCATCTAATACAGCTGATGATCCGGTAAATGTGGATGATTCTTCAAGCTCTTCGCTCAACATTTCGTCCGAGGAAGGTTCGGACCCAGCTTTTAAAGAGACAAAGGAGCCCTCATCATCTTCTGATGAGGATGAAGAAGCTTGGTTGGAAGATGAGGAAACTCTTGCTGAAGCCCAGTCCAAAATGAAGAAGAAACAGAAAATTTCATCAAGTGTCGCCCCAAGTGTTGCCGATGAAATGGCAACACCTGAAGCAACACCTTCTGCCAAGACCAAAGCACAATCGAGTTCTCCTTCGTATTCTCCTATTTCATGGCCTGAGGTACACTCTCCTAATCCCTCTCAAGATGAAAAATCGATTATGAGTCTTTTGGATTTTATGAACGTCCATTTCTTTCGGAAGAATTTTATAGTGATGCGAGTCTTCATAATTTTGTTGAAGATTACGAGAAGAAAATTCTGAATGAAAAGAATATTTATGTGACTCAATTCAAGGAGTTAGGTGTGTATCGTTTGGAGGATAGGATGTTTTTGCCTACGGTGACTAGAGTGTCATCGTATATTGAAAGTGTGGTTAGGAATTTCTATGCTCATCTTAGGGATAATATTGTTGATAGGAATACCCCTCATTATGGAAAGATCTTTGTTAGGGGCATTATCTTTGATTTTAATCCTTTGATTATCAATAGAGCCTTCGGCCTCCTAATGTCGAAGATGAGAGCTTGGAATATGATCCTAATGCCTTAGCTACCTTTTTAACTGGAGGGAGAATTACCATTTGGTCTGATCATTTTAAGTCTACCTATCTCACTTCTTTGTTTAGCGTGCTACACAAGTTATGTATAACAAATTGGCTTCCCACGGCAAATGAAAACACCGTAACCTTTGAGCAAGCTAATTTGTTGTATAAATTAGGAAAGAAACAAAGAGTAAATTTTGGGAGACTTGTATTCGCTCACCTTCTTGCATGGGCCAAAAAGAAAAAGACCTCCTCCTTCATTTTTCCTTCCCTTATTTTCCAAGTCCTAATGTACCAAAACCTTAAGCCTTGGAATGGTGATAATCTTTCGGAAAGACACATGTATTATCGAATTACCAAGCACTTTGCGAAGGTGATAGGCACGGGGATTTACCTTGGGTTTTGGTTACAAATGCTCCTCCCATTCGCCTGCTACCGGTGTCGCCCCAAGTGTCGCCCCGAAACCGGCAACACTTGCAACACTCTTGCTCTGTTATGGTTGATGCTTTGCGATGATTCTTAATTTTTTCAATGGTCAAGTGAAGCTCATTGACTCGATAATTCGGGGATGGTTGGATATGCGCACCGACATGATGAAAATGGTGAATTTAATTTCTTCCAAAATAGGGGAGATAAGCCACCAAGGCGTGATGATGATGATGGAGTCGGAATGGTGCCGGGCCTAAGTGGGACAAAATGGAGGGAGGCGAAGGAGCTGGAAATGCGGTTTAATGGTGGTTGGTTCGAATGGTTTGTGTTTTTGGTGGTTGGAAACAAAAACAATTTTATTTGTTTTATTTTGGTTTGTAATGCTTAAACAAATTTTATTTCTGTTTTTTTTCTTTGTTTCAGCTGGAATTTTCTTCAAAAGATGATGGATGGTTTTTGTTAAATGGTTGGTTGGTTGTTTAGAATTTAATAGTTAGTTTATTTAATTATTAAATTTCGTATTAAGGGGGAGATTTTTGTAAAGATTTTGATACTTCATTTGCTTAATGGTTGATGTTTTGGATTGAAAAATATTTCAAAACATTGCCTGAAGGTTGATGTTGCCTCTATCAAAATCTCGTGGCATTTTTTGTGGTTTTAGTTAAGTTTGACTAACTGTTTTTGAAAAGATCATCACATTGGTATTTTGTGAAGAAATCAGTAACTATGGGGGAGATTGTTAATGTTAGATCATGTGTTGTCATGAATGTCATCCCAAGTGTTGCAAACCAGTGTTGCCATTGGTGTTGCCAAAAGTGTTGCCATTTGGAATTGGCGACACCGAGTTAGTTACCGTATTTTCACAAATATTAATGGGTAAATTAATGTTTATATATCAGTAGTTAGTCACCTTAAAATGAGCTTGAAATCTGCAACAGAATACGCCCAGTCGAGAATTACGAAGAGGAGGAATTAACAAATAAACATGTGTTTCTTTGTTTAATTTATGACCAAGCAAAGAGATATTTTATTCGGCTATTCGGGGGAGAACAAGTCGAGTACAAGGCAACCAAAGCTAAGAGGTACAAGCAAGAGAAGCAAGAGAAGACTAGGTCTCCTACAAAAGAGGCGAGTGGCATAAATGGAGGAAACAAACTCCAAACTCGTTAGGCGATCATTTGAGTAGGCTCCAAGACTTTGTGGCCTATAAATAGTGCAGTGGATCTTCATTGAAGATCATCCAATTGAAACGCAAATGTTGCACAAGAAAAGTAGAATTATGCTCTCAAGTGTTGCCATTCGGTGTCGGCAACACTTTGTCCAACACTCGAATATTTCATATAGATTTTTATATTTTTGTGAGGTTTTTGAGTGTTTATTTACTGAGAGAATTCGTGTATGTTGTTCCTTATATCAGGGTTCGTTTATCATTAAGGAACAACCTCGACCTTGTATTGAATTCATATTATTAATAGAAAGGTCTTGCCTTTTAGGCACCCATCAAGTTATATATTTATATAACTTGATAAAAATTATATTCTTGTGTATTGCTTTAATATTTCCGCTGCAAATTATATTTATTTCTATTGATTTGTGCTTTTCTAGAATTGGTGAAAGTGTCGTCGTTAGTGTCATTAACACTAAGGACAACACCCGTGAGTTTCATCTCACCTTGTGAGTTTCGTCTCATAAGTACTTAGCCATAGACAATTTCACTGAAAATTGAGGTTTTGACAATGTTAACTCCAAACACAATTTCACAATAATGGATAACTACAATAAAGATCAAACAGAGATAAAGATAGATAATCAGTAAGCACAAGAAAATAAATGCAGAAAGTAAGAACACAATATTTGGAGTGGTTCAATCTATAAAAGATCTACGTCCACTACCAAGATGGTTAGTCTTGGATTTCTAAGGGAGATTTTATATTGAGTATTTGAGAGATTACAAAGTACAATGAGTAATACTCAGATCTAAAATCTTTTCTATGAAGAACAAATCCTAGACTATAACCAGTGTATCTCAAATGAATAATCTATGTGATTAAACAAGAGAGGTGTGTGTGTGAATGCAAGATCAAGGCTCTTTAAATCTTTGAGATGGAGAGCACAATGATTCTTGATGTGTTAAGGCTTGATTTACAGAAGGTTTGGGATATATATTTCTTGAAGTAGAAGATGAAGATTCAAAGGACTTAGAATTTCTGGGCAGAGCTTCAATCTTCGTATGAACTCACAGCACATTCAAAATCTCAAGCAATCTTCAAATGGTGAAGATTAGGGGTATTTATACCCAAGCACCAAGGAACTAGCCGTTGGATAATACTGTTGCAAGGACAGCGCTGGTGCTTTTCCATTGGTCCACAGTAACCACTTTTGTCCTTAGGTACGACGGTTGCGAGTAAAGGCGATCGACTTCGGCGGCAAATAAGGTGGTTAGGACACCTGTCACCTTTTCAAGATCCTTGCAGATCTGCTCTGACATTGAGTCACGTGACAAGATATGGTGGTTGATATTTGATATTGCTGACGTGGATTCCAACGGTAAAATGTGGTTCACTCTTCAAGTCTTCAATCATTGGATGCGGTCCTGGTGTACATGCGGTTTTGACAAGTGCGGTTGATTACACCAGTGAGGTTGCTGAGGTGCGGTTCAAGATGGAACTGCAAAGCAATTGCTGTTCACTACAAAGCGGTTGCACTAGAGAGAGTCAAAGGCAGTTTCAGACAAAGGAATTCCAACAAGCAGTTGCTAGGTGCGGTTTGCCTGGTGCGGTTGATAATTTGGAAATGCACAGGTGCGGTCAATAATTTGGAACTGCACAGGTGGTTGGAAACTTTGGAACTGCACAGGTGGTTGGAAACTTTTGAACTGCACAGGTGGTTGGTAAAGTGGAACTGCACATGTGCGGTTGATAAAGTGGAACTGCACAGGTGCGGTTGATAAAGTGGAACTGCACCTGCAACTGCAACTGCAACCTCAACTGCAACTGCAACTGCAACTACAGATCCTCAAATCCTCAAATTCAATGAGTCTTGTGCCAGTCTTCAAGCCTAAATTTAACCTATTCTATAAAATGGACTTAGCTAAAAAATTGAAGTCTAAGCTTCATTACATAGGGTCCTAAAGTCCTTAAAATAGACAGGAGGTTATGGTATCAATCAAATCTAATCTAAGATAGGAGGGTTAAAATATGCATACCCAACACCACGACAAATGTTTTTGCACTCACCAACTATTTCAATCTTTCCCGGTGTCATTAACAACTATCCCTCTTTCTCCAACCCCCCCCCAAACACACACACAGATTTCCTCAGTTCTCTCTTGCTCTCTCACACACATAACAAGATTGAGTTGCTCCCTCTTTGCCCCAACTCCCAAAAGATGCACCGTTTCTTCGCAATTTAGGACATGTCACTGATATATCTACAAGAGGCCACATCGATAATAATATCAGCTATATCGATAAAATATAGCCTCGTTAACATCTATTGAAATCATTCACCAGTTCAACTCTCTGTGTTGCATTCCTAATGATAGTATAGTCATCAGTAAATATATTAGAGCAAAGGAGAAAAAAATTGGAACAGATTAGCTCCATTCAGAATAATACATATATACTAGCTACATGAATATTGACAGTATAGTCGTCAGTAAATATATTAGAGCAAAGGAGAAAAAAATTGGAACAGATTAGCTCCATTCAGAATAATACATATATACTAGCTACATGAATATTGTCCATTATATTTTCAGATTTAAAACAATAGCGGCTACAAGTAAATCGAGTAACAGAAGAAGCAAAAGCTGAGAGAGGCACGGACTCACCTGCTCAGGTACATATTCCATTACTCCTTTCACCTTCAAGCTCATGATTTTAAACTTCACCTTCCTCTTCTGATCAAATGGTTTTTCATTGTTTTCTGGAGGCTCCACAAACTTGAATACTGGCAAGGGTCAGTGAAAGCCAAAGTGAAACTTGTAAGCAATTAACCATCAACCAAGAGAAAGGAGGATATAAACAGAATTATATACATCAAAAAAGTAAGCATGATTGTCTACTTGCATAGTCCTCTCCCATGCCAATATAACCTTCTTAACTTCCTATGCTACAAACAAAGTTCCCCATAGTGTCTTAAAACACATAATATTATCATATGCTCTATGATCGACAACAGGAACTCTGCAATTGTAACACTTATACTGGGATGGAGGGAGTAAGCATAAATACAAAGATATGTCCGTAACTAAACAAAAGAGAACTGCTTCACAGCAAACAAGTACTTACCGGTTGCAATAATACTCTCGCCAGGAGCAAGAATATCACCTGGAGGACGCATGAAATAGCTTTTTGGTGCAGTTGTTTGAAACTAAGCAACAAAAACAAACCCCAATTAATAGAAGAAAGCAACGAGTAAGAACAAGAAATTATATCTGACAATATGAAGTTTTAAAGTAAAGTCTATTGGTAGATCAAGACAAAGTTTTATATTCTCAGTTTGATGAGCAAAAAGATCAAGTGGCTGTTGAACAAATATTGCAGGTTGTTTTCCTAGACGTGGGAACCTAAAATAGGCAAGTCCGAAAAGCTACAATGTAACTTAATTGTCAACAACAGTTATATCTCCTGCACGGTGCTGATAACATATGCATGCAGGTATCAAGTGAAGCTAGCATAACTAAACCTACAAGGCCACACTATAGAACAAGTGTGATGTTATACACCCCCCCTTATTACAAGTGCCTAAAAGTGACCAAATAGTAAACTCAGTACTTCAAATGTATGGGAAGTGAAAGAACCTACTGAAGGCACCAATAGTCCACGAGACATAAATATGCATTTCTAATTCCTAAGCACCAAGCAACAACAACAAAGTTTTAGTCCCAAAATGATTTGAGTCCACTAACATGAATCGCCGAATGAACTTGTCAAGCATAGTTCAAGTTTATTCATATGGTATTAATTATGATTTTAACTAAAAGAACATTCTTTCAAGAAAATCAATAAACCCCGTAACTATTACATGAATGGCACATAAACATCAAGCTAAATTGAAAATTAATACTAGTTAGATGTATACAATTATAGGAGATAATGAGAGACTGAGAAATGCAATTTTCAGTGCCAAAGAAGTTCCTATCTTTCTGCCCATGTAGCAAATTAACTATCAAGATATGTACAAACCAAATCAAACCCAACTGTAATAAAGATAAACAGTGTTGCAGAAAGCAGACCAGGCTCTCACACACACATTTCATCAAACACGTTGCGGGTGCAAACCCACCGGCCCTAAGCTTACCACCTCCCTCCCTCACTCCCTATCAATTAAGATAAATTATGTATCTTTCTAACCTTTGTTCACATTAAAATAAAGTCGAGAAATTAAAGTTGATCAACTTTGATTTGTTTGAGATATTCAAACAATCACATACAAGTGATTCATTCCATATATAAACAGATATGATGAGACCTAAAAACAAAGCAAGGGCAAAGGCATACCTCGACTGAACTGTGTAGCCTTTGATTTCCACTTTTGTTCTAACCCTTGTCTTCTGATCAACTCGTGTTCATGAAAATTAGAAACTTAGGGCATGAATATTGGGGGAAATCAAAATCAGATGGAAGGGAAGATTTAGGGCAAAATCAAAATCAGATGGATGGGAAGGGTTTAGGGCACATATTGAATCAGAGGAGAGGAGAGAAGAGAGAAGAGCGTTACCTGTATTGATTGAAGGATTGTGACGACGCAAAGCTTGAAGATCTAGGGTACCGTTCTAGAGAGGGAAGCGGGAGGGAATTTGCGCGCAGAGTGAAATAAGGAGAAGAGAGAGAACCGAGTTTGTGGTCCTTCAATTTTTCCAATTAAAAAACGATGGAAATTTTAATATGGGAAAAATATTAAAGCTCCCACACGTAATTCATTTGGCTTTACACACAGACAGAGGGGCGTTGCATTACTAACTAAATCGTTGCATTAGAAAAATCTAATGTAATGCCAAAAAATCTATTGTAACGCTGAGATCAAAGCCGTTGCGTTAATTAAAATGTGTCGTCACATTAGCTCTGTCGTTGCATTAGACTCGTTACATTAGCTCTGACGTTGCATTAGATGCGTTACATTAGTTTTGTCGTTACATTAGATGCGTTACATTAGCTCCGAAATGAAGTAGTGAACATATCCAGGCCCCTCCACGAAAACTGTCATATGACTTCAGGCCCTAAATGGTAATTAACCTTAGTTTTAGATTAGGAATGTAGTATACCCTCTACGTTCCACGTTAGTGTATATCAAAAAATTGGTACCTAATGGGCCATGGCCCAATGGTATCTTGGGTGGCTTCCCGTAGGGGAGGTCACCGGTTCGATTCCCCCAAGGGGAATCCTTGTGGATTAATTTCTTCCTTGGGTTTCAGGGTCCTTAGGAGCCCCCGGGCACATCCATTCAGTTAAGGAAGCGGCATTGCTGGGCTTGCAACCTCAGTGTGGGGAGTTCAACTACCGCGTTGTAGGAGGGCTCCCTTGGGGCCAGGAGTATAAGGGGTGCTGCCACCCTGGCTGATTTGGGCATATCCGCGATTTACCTCCGCTAGGACACTGTGGGGCCGGTAGCTAGTGGTCCAGGACTAACTCGGCGAAGCTGGGAAACCTGGGTATCAAAAAAAAAAAAAAAATTGGTACAATATTTAAGAAAAAGTAGGATAGAGAATTAGTGAGAGATTTTGATGAATGTAATATAAATTGTTGTGAATATGATTTTATGATATGGTATTTCATTGTTTGTTTTTCTATTTTGATGAGTTTAGAGAATAAATTTCCAAATTTCAATTTAAGGAACACTCTGTGTGTTTTTTTTATACATTTTAATTGCAAAGATGTAAAAAAAGAAATTAAAAAATTGTATATCATATTTAAAATGGTATGAGTGTTATAGTAGAAGCGGGAGAGAAATATTTTGATTCCTTTTATTTTATTAATTTTAGTTTTAGTTTCTTGGTATACAATGCTGCAGATTTAACTATTTAAAGGTGCAATTATATTCCATGTTCAAAGCAAGGTCATGTGGGACTCAGAGGTAGAAAGTGTTAGAACATGGATTGTATAACATATATTATTAGTGAAAGTACTTGATAAAATAGTGATCAATATTATAATGTTTATTATAAAATATAGGATGTAATATAATATTTAGAATTTCATAATATAAGACTACCATTAAATGATGGGCATAATGGTAATATCTTATATATCAATAGGTGTAGTCCCTAAATGAAGTGCCCCTTGGATTTCTATATAAAGGCCCTTCCATCAGTCTTAGAATCTACTAGTTATTACATTCTCATTCAGTTCATAATTTTCCTAAGTACTTGAAGACTAAAGAGAATAAAGGGCATTTATCATTTAGAAGATCTACGCTTCCCTACCTTGAAGACTATCTTCATACTTCATCCTTTTTACTCAAGAACAAGACTAAGAACAATCATGGAATCACAAGGTACACGCTTCCGTCTTCTTCTTATTCTTCTCTTCTTAATCTAGTTACGAGTCGGTTCATGGTTAATGGATCGTTAATGTTCCAACAATTGGTATCAGAGCCTACTCATATACTAGATTGAGTTTGAGTTTCTTGTAAAGCCTTATGCTTTTAATTCTTGAAAAGATTCTATGTTTATCATGTGTTCTTGAATTATCATACTCTAATTCAGATTCTAGAGTATTATGTTACTTCTAAATTATAAATTTACTCAAAAGGCTTTCAATTCTTAATGTAAGATCATCCCATTTTTTAACATAGCCACCATCCTTGGATGCGTTGTAAGTTTGTTCATATGCATAGCCACGCATTTAAAAAATGTAATGTGAGCAGGGGCGGAGCCAGGAATTGCCCCAGGGGGGGCAAGATTTCACGGGGGTTCGGGGGCAGCGCCCCTGAAAAAAAAATTTCGGGTCGGACAAGTAAAAAATGGGTCGGATCCATGAAATACAATGTATTTTAGTTAAAATTGTAAAGAATTAAGAAATGGGAAAAGCCTAACTAATTAATTAAGATTGAAAAAATGTGAGGAAATTAGGAGAAAGAGAAAAACAAAACTGTTAAGAAAAAGAAATAGATGGAGAGAAAGAGAGAATAGCAAAGATGGAGGACAAATAAAATTAATTGAAAATGTAGGTAGCAGGGCTCGAACATGGATTTGAAAGAAAACACCAAAGGCTTTAACTTCACCCCTTCTACCGCTGAACCGCACCACTCACTGGTGTTAATCTTGAAGTTAATTATATATATTCATATATAAAAAAAATATGGGGGGGGGCAAAAAAAAAATTTTTCCACTGCATTTCCGCCGCTGGGGGGGGGCGAGTGCCCCCCATGCCCCCCTGGCTCCGCCCCTGAATGTAAGGGCGCCGGGCCCTTTGCCAGGACAACGAGCCATAACATCCAATTTTCCAGATTTAGACTATCAATTCTTAACTTAATGGTGAATCAATATTCAACCAAAGCAAGTAGATCCGCATACTCACATTATATTTTTTAAATGCGTGGCTATGCATATGAACAAACTCACAACGCATCCAAGGATGGTATGGTATGGCTCCCTATTTGGTTCAAATCTGTTCATAAAAGGATGTAAAAAATGGTGACTTTTCGCAAAATTGGTTTTCAGACGTGATGAGGTTTCTGGTCACTGGGAGCGTCCGCTCCCTTTATGATGGAGCGTCCGCTCCCCCTTGGCAGATGAAGTTTCTGGTGAATGGGAGCGTCCGCTCCCTTTTGTGGTGGAGCGTCCGCTCCCCCTCGGCAGTGGGTTTGATGGCATTTAAAGGCAATGTTTTGTCTTAAGTTTTGGTTTGGGTTATTTTAGAAGGGTATTGGGGCCAATTTTGGCCAGAATTTTGATAATTTATTGATAAAATATGGTATCTGGACACCAGTCACGCTGATTGGCGGTTTTTAGAGTTGTCAAACTTTAAGAATGGACGGGTAGAACAAAAGGATATTGTCTTTTATTAATAAATTTCGCTTATTTCTTTACCCTTTAAATTTTCAGAAATCACCTTAAAGTCTTAAGTGCCCTAAAGTATGATTAATTATATGCTTAAACGAATTTATTCATTGTTTAAATAATATTGTTGCCAAAGCAATTTACGTTATTTAAATACAAATTTGTTAAAGTGATGAATGTAAATATTAATATGTGATAACATGCTTGTTTCCCAAAGGAGACCTTATTATTGACTAAGTATTTATATTCATGGAGTAATAATTGAACTAAACTTTTGGTCATTTTAAATGCTGTGAACCATCCCAAAGGAAGGCGGGTGTTTAAAGTGAATCGTTTATGTTCTTTATTATCGGGGAACAAGTACCTTAAACTTTAGGACACTTTTTGTACTTGATTCGGCCCAAAGGAAGGCAAGTATTTGAAGTGTGTTGTTTAAGCTATTTGTTTACCCTAAGATAAATCAAATTGTGAGTCAATTCGTAATCCAAAGATTAGTCTTGATGTCATATTGATTATCTTTTATTTTTTGATGGATTTCATTTTGATATAATTAATCATTATGTAGTTTCTTATATATGTTTTGTTTCATTCTTTTGTTCTCTTCATTCAGATTTGATCAGTGCTTCATCTGTTACTACTGCCTTAAACTCAATTCCTTTGCTAACTGGGACAAACTTTAAAACTTGGAAAAATAAGATAACTATGATCTTAGGCTGTTTGGACCTTGACCTCGCATTAAGAGAACAAGCTCGTGCCCCTCTAACTGATAAAAGCACTGCGGAAGACCGCTTATGTTCAGAGAGGTGGAAGCGTTCTAATCGCGTTAGTCTAAGCATAATAAAGAATGCAGTCCCGGAGACATTTCTGAACAGTGTCTCCGAGGATGATGGTGCTAAAGGTTTCCTAGATGCCCTAGAACAACGCTTTGCAAAAAGCGATAAATCGGAAACAAGTGCTACCTTGAGGAAGCTTGTTTCCATGAGGTACAAGGGCACCGAAAACCTAAGGGAATACATAGTGGAAATGTTTCACCTATCAACGAAATTAAAAGCACTCAAGTTGGACTTGTCGGAAGACTTGCTTGTGCATTTGGCTTTAATTTCTCTTCCTCCACAATTTGGTCATTTTGAAACGACCTACAATTGTCAAAAGGACAAGTGGAATATTAATGAATGAATTTCACATGTCACGGAGGAAGAAGATAGGTTGAAACACACCAAACCCGAAAGTGCACATTATGCATCTACCTCTTCTCATGGGATTAAGAGAAAAGGTAAGGAGATTGCGGTAGCAATAAAGAAGCCTAAGCGATCATCAAATGATCAAAAGGTGAAAAAGTGCTTCTTTTGCAAGGACCCCACTCACATGAAGCCCGACTGCCCTAAGTATCGCCAATGGCGAATTAAGAAAGGTATGTCATTTAGATTTGTTTGTACTGAAGCTAATTTAGTTTTAATTCCTTCGTATACATGGTGTTAGACTCCGGTGCAACTACTCACATAAGTTCATGTATGCAGGGTTGCCTGAACTACCGAACGCCCAATGAAGGTGAAAGATTCATCTACATGGGAGCTGGAAAGCCGGTAGAGGTGGAGGGCATAGGGACTTTTAGATTATCTCTTAGTACCGGATATTATTTTAGTTTTGAATAATGTATTTATTATTCCATCTTTTAGACTGAATTTGATTTCCGTCACTACATTAGATCGGGAAGGTTATTCCTGTATCTTCGGTAATAATAAATACAATTTATATTTTGATTCAAAGCTTTTTGGTACTAGTTCTTTGTCTTACATTGATAATCTATATTTACTTGACACAGTCAATTCATTAAATGAGTCCCATAATAATGAAACTAACTCTCGAGGCATAAAACGAAAGTTTTCAAGTAAAATTTTTTATACCTTGTGGCATAGGCGTTTGGGTCATATCTCCAAAAGGAGAATTGACAAGCTTGTGTTCGAGGGAATACTACATAAGCTTGATACTCCGAAAAATAACTTTTGTATTGAATGCCTTAAGGGAAAATTTACAAATAGTACAAACAAAAATGAATCCTTGAGAGCTATAAAAGTCTTAGAACTAATTCATACGGACATATGTGGACCGTTCTCTACCCCTTCATGGAACGGACAAACATATTTTATTACGTTCATAGATGACTTTTCTCGTTATGGATACATTTATTTACTTCATGAAAAGTCTCAATCATTGGACGTTTTCAAGTCTTTTAAAGCCGAGGTTGAAAAACAGCTTGAAAAGACTATTAAGAACGTTAGATCCGATCGTGGTGGTGAATACTACGGTCGGAATGACGGTTCGGGAGAACAACGTCCGGGTCCTTTTGCTCTCTATTTAGAAGAGTGTGGGATTGTCCCTCACTACACCATGCCGGGGACACTTAGCATGAATGGTGTAGCCGAGAGACGTAATAGAACCCTTAAGGATATGATAAGAAGTATGGTTTCTTGTACTTCTTTACCTCACTCATTATGGGGCAATGCTTTGAAAACCGCAACCTACCTACTTAATAGAGCTCCTTCAAAAGCTACTGACAAAACCCCTTATGAATTATGGACCGGTAAGAAACCGTCCCTTAATCATCTTCATGTTTGGGGTTGTCCAGCCGAAGCTAGGCCTTATAGACCTAACGAAGGAAAGTTGGACGCTAAGACCTTTAGTAGTTATTTTGTAGGGTATTCTCAAAGATCTAGGGGATATAAATTCTATGACCCAAAAACTAGAACCTTTTTCGAGATGGGAAATGCTAGGTTCTTTGAGGATGTTGAATATAGAGGGGAAAATTTAAATAGTAATTTTGAATTTGAAGAAATGGAAGAGGAATTCGTTTCTATACCTCTTCCTATAGTTCCTATCGAAAATCAAGCAGTTGTGCCTGAAATTCAACAAGAACATATAATTCAAAATGACGTTAATTCTCCTATTAATGAACAACATGAAAATGTTGATGAGGAAATTCAACACCCTCAAAATCAAGAAGAACCGGTGCCATTAAGAAGATCTAATAGAGCAAGAAGGAGTGCTATACCGAATCATTATGATGTGTATCTTGCCGAGAATGAGGAACTGTTAGGTTTAGTGGGAGATGAGCCAATCACCTTTCATGAAGCCATTAGTGGTCCAAATTCTCATAAGTGGATTGATGCCATAAATGAAGAGTTAAAATCCATGAATGATAATGACGTTTGAGATCTTGTCCCATTACCTAAGAATGTGAAACCCATCGGATATAAATGGATTTTTAAGACCAAAAAGGATTCACAAGGTAATGTGGAAAGACATAAGGCTCGTCTTGTCGCTAAAGGATTTACTAAAAAAGAAGGCATTGATTACAAAGAAACATTTTCACCAGTATCCTCTAAAAATGCTTTTAGGATCATTATGGCTTTAGCGGCACATTTTGACCTTGAGCTTCATCAAATGGATGTAAAGACAGCTTTTCTCAATGGCGACATTGAGGAAACTATCTATATGAAGAAACCAGAAATGGTGACTGATTCGGATCAAACTAGTCAACTAGTTTGTAAACTCAAGAAATTCATTTATGGGCTTAAGCAAGCATCTCGTCAATGGTACTTAAAATTTAACCAAGTTATTCTTTCATTCGGTTTTGAAATGAATCTTAGTGAAGATTGTGTGTACCATAAGTTCTGTGGAAATAGGTTTATATTTTTGATCTTATATGTGGATGACATTTTACTTGCTAGTAATGATAAGGACCTTCTTAAGGAAACCGAGAAATTTCTCTCAAACAAATTTGAGATGAAAGATCTTGGAGAAGCTTCTTTTGTATTAGGAATCCAAATACATCGTGATCGCTCACGAGGTATGTTAGGATTATCACAAAAGAGCTATATAGAGAAGGTATTACAAAGGTTTAGCATGAAAAATTGTAAACCACATGACACCCCGGTCTCTAAGGGAGATAAGTTCAGCTTAAAGCAATGTCCTAAAAATAATCTTGAATCCAAGTATATGGAAAATATCCCTTACGCATCGGCAGTAGGAAGCCTAATGTATGCACAAGTCTGTACTCGCCCAGATCTTGCCTTTATTGTTGGCATGCTTGGGCGATATCAATCCAATCCGGGAAGAGAACATTGGGTCGCAGCCAAAAGAGTGATGAGATACTTACAAAACACGAAGAACTACATGCTTACATATACAAAGTCGGATCATCTTGAGATCATTGGTTTTTCCGATTCCGACTTTGCTGGATGCCAAGATAGTCGCAAATCGACATCGGGTTATGTCTTCACTTTGGCCGGTGGAGCAATTTCTTGGAGAAGTGCCAAGCAAACATTAGTTACTACTTCCACCATGGAAGCCGAATTTGTTGCTTGCTATGAGGCATCCAATCAAGCTATATGGCTGCGTAAATTCATTGAAGGGCTGCGAATTGTCAAAGGTGTTGAAAGACCGCTTAAGTTATATTGTGACAATAGAGCCGCAGTATTGTACTCCAACAACAACAAGAGTTCATCTAAATCTAAGCATATAGATATTAAGTTTCTTGTTGTAAGAGAGAGAGTACAAAATGAACAAATAGAAATAGAACTTATTGGTACAAACTCTATGCTTGCGGATCCATTTACTAAGGCATTATCCCCTTTAGTATTTCACGAGCATGTTGCTCATATGGGTGTAATGACTTTTGATAATGCTTAAATCAGTGGGAGTTTTGTTTTCTATTTCCTTGTGTTATTTTTATTTAAATTGATCTCATTTGGTTAAAGTAGGACAAGTTGGAGAATATATATATGCATTCTTCATATATATTCATTAATATTCCATGCTACATATCTATACTTAATCTATGTCATTTAGTTGGATATATATATGTGATTAATGTGGGTGTAATGACTTTTGATAATGCTTAAATCAGTGGGAGTTTTGTTTTCTATTTCCTTGTGTTGTTTTTATTTAAATTGATCTCATTTGGTTAATGTGAGTACAAAATGAACAAATAGAAATAGAACTTATTGGTACAAACTCTATGCTTGCGGATCCATTTACTAAGGCATTATCCCCTTTAGTATTTCACGAGCATGTTGCTTAGGGATGGTAAAAACCCGAAACCCGTCCCGAACCCGAAAAGACCCGCTCCTAATAGGCCGGGTTTGGGAAGCAATTTTGAAAACCCGACGGATTTTTATAGGGTTCGGGTTTATCCCCGCCCCGCCCCGAACCCGCTCCGATTATTTATGAAATTACTTAAATGCCCTTAGCATACTCCTAACTATGTTGTGATGCTAAACTCTCTGCAAAAATTAACCTTATGTATTATTTGGATAACAACCAAAAATCTACTTGATTGATGTTTGATTTTGAAAGTTCTTGTGGTGTGATGATATTTATTTATAAAGTACTCCAATAAGTGTTAGCACTTTTCATTTCTGTCAATCTCAACTCCACCATATAGAAGCCATAGTAAGATAAATTACCCAATCATGGCAGGCAAGCATGAAATGATCTGCACCAGCGCTACGATTCCAGTAAGGGTATTTTCCAGCAAGAAGATTAACATAATCTACAACGGTCTGCTTCATGGGATTCCAATCATGAGAGTCACGCTATCTTCTGTTTCACACCTCATCTCAACGTCATTCCATGGCAGTCCCCCTTTCTTCTGTTTCACACCTCATCTGCACCTTCGAGCACAATGCGCTTTCCCTTCTTCTTTTATGTCCAATTTTTTGGGTTAAACGGGACGGGGCGGGGCGGGGCTCGGGTAAGGCATAACCGGGGCGGGGCGGGTTCGGGTAATGGTATATCACTGTAGGGGCGGGTTTGGGAAATGAAGAACCCGCCCCGAACCCGCCCCGTTGCCATCCCTAATGTTGCTCATATGGGTGTAATGACTTTTGATAATGCTTAAATCAGTGGGAGTTTTGTTTTCTATTTCCTTGTGTTGTTTTTATTTAAATTGATCTCATTTGGTTAAAGTAGGACTAGTTGGAGAATATATATATGCATTCTTCATATATATATTCATTAATATTCCATGCTACATATCTATACTTAATCTATGTCATTTAGTTGGATATATATATGTGATTAATGTGGGTTTAGTTGCGAATCAATTACAACGACTGCCCGTTTAGTCCTTATACTTATATGACTAATGGACGGGATTGGTTTCGAATGACAACAAAGTGCACATAAGGGTTGTCATTTATGTTATAAATATGATTGAAGGATTTTATTAAGTATAAATATATGTTATTGTAATCCAAGTGGGAGATTGTTAGAACATGAATTGTATAATATATATTATTAGTGAAAGTACTTGATAAAATAGTGATCAATATTATAATGTTTATTATAAAGTATAGGATGTAATATAATATGTAGAATTCCATAATATAAGACTACCATTAAATGATGGGCATAATGGTAATATCTTATATATCAATAGGTGTAGTTCCTAAATGAAGTGTCCCTTGGATTCCTATATAAAGGCCCTTCCATCAGCCTTAGAATCTACTAGTTATTACATTCTCATTCAGTGCATAATCTTCCTAAGTACTTGAAGACTAAAGAGAATAAAGGGCATTTATCATTTAGAAGATCTACTCTTCCCTACCTTGAAGACTATCTTCATACTTCATCCTTTTTACTCAAGAACAAGACTAAGAACAATTATGGAATCACAATGTACACGCTTCCGTCTTCTTCTTCTTCTTCTCTTCTTAATCTAGTTACGAGTCGGTTCATGGTTAATGGATCGTTAATGTTCCAACAGAAAGAAATAGATGGGGAGGAAATTGTTAGAATATTACCATTTAGGTGATAATATTCTATAAATATATCTTGTCCTTATGTATATGTATAGCAATTAATTAGGAAAATATAGTTACTTTGGATAGAGCCTACAATGTTGGGTTAAACTAAATTTGTATAACACTTATCTAAATTTGTATGATTTGTATAACACTTATCTAAATTTGTATATAAAAGGAATATTATTGCAGTTAGGCGTTGATAAACTAAAACCTAAAGAAAAAAACATTGGAAAACTCCTCATAATCTTAAGTCATATCTATCATAATCTTACTAAATAGTAAATATATATTTTAATTTATAATCTGAATTTTCCTTCTCAAATAATTAATGCCGTTAGTAAATCACATTAACTCTTAGTTATATATTCTTATCTTTATATCTCAATCCTTTTGTATTGCTTGGATATAGTTTAATGATGCCGGTTTAGGTAGTACGAAGAGTGGAAAACATAAAGGTTGAGATTTTATAATCAATATTTTCTTTCTTTTCAAACTATTATCTTTCATAAGTGGAATGATATATCATGCTAAACAAAGTATAATGTCATATTAGACTCAAAAACTAAAATTATTTAAATAAGTATTAAATATTCATCAATGTTTACTTTAAAAAGAAAAAAAAAACAAGTGGGCGTTATATTTGAAAATTCTTTTGTCATTCATTTTGAGAGGGAGGGAGTACTAAAAGGAACACAACTTTGACATAATTATAAGACTTTTAACTGTTGCAACTAGGGGAAAATTGCATGATCCTTAAACTAGTGAAATTCAATAAATAAGACATTTAAGCTGAAATAAACAAAATAAAATGGTATGTGAGATGGTCTAAATATATGAGCATTGCACGCAAACTAAACATAAATATTAGGTCTAAGGGGCATAGGCGCCCTTAGGCGGGATCTTTTAGAACACTGCTAAATAATAAATACTTCTCCTGCATTGAGGGCATGACAGATTGCTAGTGAAAAGCCACCGATCAATACACTGAAAATAATTAATAAATAAGTTTAGTGGTTATCCTATAAAACTTTCAAAAACAAATAAAATACACATTTAATAATTAAGGAAGGAAAGAATCATGCCGTTTTGTGATACATGTGTCCGCAACCCAATCGCCGAACCGTTTCTCCAATGATAGGCTCCTCTATGCAGATAGCACACTCATCATACTCCTCTAACTACATCAAATAGAGAGAAAAAAACATGAATAAACTTAGACATTCATTGACATAAATTATGTGTGTGTGTATCATTTTTTTTTTCAAAAATCAATAAGAAAAAT
Source organism: Adenophora triphylla var. japonica (assembly GCA_022495995.1). Lineage (NCBI taxonomy): Eukaryota > Viridiplantae > Streptophyta > Magnoliopsida > Asterales > Campanulaceae > Adenophora > Adenophora triphylla. The sequence continues at coordinate 51,780 of JAFEMH010007858.1, forward strand.
TCTAGCTTTTACCTCGACTACAAATTCAGACAGTAAACTGATTTGATCTTGCACCAATCTGCACAAGTAGATTTGGACAACAATCTTGTGCATACATATGGTGAGGATCAAAGACAAGATGTCAAGGATCATAGTCACAAAATATAGTGACATTGGTGACTCTCTGTGATCCTTGATTTCAATAATCAGGCACATCTCAACAGCCACAAACGAAGCCCTAAAATTCAAACATTACAAAAATAATTTCATAATATCAACATTTTTTTGGGTTTAAGTGATAATATTAAGATCAGTTCACATATTCTTACCAATACAATGGTAGGACACTCCAAAAATAGAGTCTCCACCTTCTAAGTGGAAAATCAGGCCCTCTAAACAGATCTGTCATCCGGATCCTGGTGCAAATATACATCATCTCTATTGTCATGGACAATAGAAGTGAGGCAAATGAAACATAAGCCCACTCAAAAGAAGATGTATATTGATCATTCAACTTGTATATGCTGCTATTTCTGTCATCTTGATTTTGCAAATATTAATAAAAAATAAATGATTAAAATTAGACATTCATTGGCATAAAATATGTGTGTGTATATCATTTTTTTTTCAAAAATCAATAAGAAAAATTCTAGCTTTTACCTCGACTACAAATTTCGACAGTAAATTGATTTGATCTTGCACCAAACTGCACAAGTAGATTTGGACAACAATCTTGTGCATACATGTGGTGAGGATCAAAGACAACATGTCTAGGATCATAGTCACAAAATATAGTGACATTGGTGACTCTCTGTGATAAATACCCTTGATTTCAATAATCAGGCATGTCTGAGCAGCCACAAACGAAGCCCTAAAATTCAAACATTACAAAAATAATTTCATAATATCAACATTTTTTGGGTTTAAGTGATAATATTAAGATTAGTCCACATATTCTTACCAATAAAATGGTAGGACACTCCAAAAATATAGTCTCCACCTTCTACGTGGAAAATTGATACAGTCGCAGATGAGGAACAAGTACAGTCGCAGATGAGGAACAAGGCTCCATGCGGCCGCCCCAAGCTACTCCAGGCGCACGCCTCATCCGGGACCAAAACAGCAGCTCGTCACGGCCTTCCAGGCGGTCACATCAAGCAGGCCAGGCGCCCGCCTCACGAATGGCCAAACGAAGTAGCAGGCCCCGCCTTCCAGGCGGCCGCACGAGGCTCGGCCAACCGCCCGCCTCATTGACGAAATTTCAGTGTCCTTTTTCTGCTGCGTGTGCGTTTACTGATGTTTGGTTTAATTAATTAGGGTATTTTTGTCCTTTCTATGCCAAGACGATTTTAGGGTTTGCTTAGAGTATTTAAACTTGTTTTAGTTGTTGAATAACTTAGTTTTGGATTTTATGAATTGAATTAAAGGACAAGAACGGCTGTGCCTTCTTTGTTAACGAATCTTGTTGGTTTTCGTTCGGTTCCATCTCATAACCTCCGTTCCCTACATCATTTGGTATCAGTTGTCTGGACGATTTGATGGCCGAACGAGGGCATGGAGTTCGTGGAGGAAGAGGTGTTCGTGGTAGGGGCCGTGCAGCGGATCCTCTGACAGACGATCATCACCCGAGCGTGATATACGCGATATTGAGATCGACGATCTGAGAAGACAGGTTCAGGTACTTCAACTCCAAGTTCGGAATCGCAGAAATCGTGGGGGGACACCGCCGATTATGGGTTCTGATTCGGAAGATTCTTCCGAGGGTACAGAGTATCACGAGGGAGTCAATCCCTTTGCCAGACATCGTGGACATCTGAATGGGTATGAGGAAGACGCTTTGAAGGATATCGGTGTCAAGATCGAAATTCCGGAATTCGAAGGTAAGACTCATCCTGACGAGTTCATTGATTGGTTAAATACTGTTGAACGTATTTTTGATTTAAAACCCATGCAAGATGCTCATAGGGTTAAGGTTGTTGCAATCAAATTGAAAAAGCATGCTTCAATTTGGTGAAAACATGTTAAGAAACAACGGGCGAGAGAGGGTAAATCCAAGGTTCAATCTTGGGATAAGATGAAGAAATTGCTTAGGCATAAGTTTCTTCCGGAACACTATAGACAGGATTCGTTTCTTGCTTATCATAATCTGAGGCAAGGGGATATGTCTGTAGAAGAATTTATTCATGAGTTTGACCGTTTGAGGATGAAGGGTGATGTTGCAGAAGAAGACGAGCAAACAGTAGCCCCTTTTTTTGGGGGATTACGTACTGATATTTCAGATGTTGTCCACCTGCAGCAATATTGGACCTATGATGATGTTTGTAGGCTTGCTTTGAAGGTTGAAAAGCAATTGCAGAGAAAGAAGGGTGTAATTAGTTGGCAACACAAGAATTTTTCGGGTAATCATAGTAGTGGGAGTCCTAGCAAGGTTGAGGGAAGTACACCCACAATTCCGATTACACCAACAGACAAATCTGGTGCAGTTCCGGAAGCTTCAAGGGGTAACAAGCCCACGAGGTGCTTCAAATGCCATGGGATTGGTCACCTAAGGGTCGAGTGTCCCAATCGACATGTTGTTGCGTTAGTGGAGGATAATCCACCAGTTTATGATGAAGCACCAGATGATTCAGGTGGTGACACCGAAGAAGTGTATGCAGATCAAGGTGTAGCATTGGTGGTTCAACGGGTGTTGATTGCGGAGGAGGTGGAAAACGAGGATTGGCTTCGTCATAACATTTTTCAGACTAAGTGCACGGCCTTGGGGAAAGTGTGCAACGTGATCATTGATGGTGGTAGTTGTGAAAACATCATTTCTACTAAGATGGTTGAAAAGTTAAGCTTAAAAACGGAAGAACACCCACAACCGTACAAGTTGTCTTGGTTAAGCGAGGGGAGTTCATTGAAGGTAAACAGGCGGTGTTTGGTGCAATTTTCCATTGGCAAACGTTACTCGGATGATGTAAGGTGTGATGTTGTGCCAATGGTTGCGTGTCATATATTGCTTGGTCGTCCGTGGTTGTTTGATCGGAGGGTTCAGCATGATGGCTACAAGAACACTTATACCTTTAAGAAAGAGGGGGTGACTGTTACGTTGTACCCTACACACTTTCGACGGACTCATGATAAGGGTACGGCGTCTGTTCCCGTTCATAATCAACTTCTCAGCTGGTCTATTGGTGATGTCTCATCGCAGCAACACAGTATGCCCAAGTAACATATTGGTACACATAGGAAGAGAATTGTTTTTCAGGCAGGAGGATTACTTTGGGTTCACTTGTGCAAGTTCGGGCTTCTGTTGAAACGTCTTGTCGATTTCGACTCGTGGTCGAGTCGTCTTCAAGGGGGGGTGAATGATACAGTCGCAGATGAGGAACAAGTACAGTCGCAGATGAGGAACAAGGCTCCAGGCGGCCGCCCCAAGCTACTCCAGGCACACGCCTCATCTGGGACCAAAACAGCAGCTCGTCACGGCCTTCCAGGCGGCCGCATCAAGCAGGCCAGGCGCCCGCCTCACGAATGGCCAAACGAAGTAGCAGGCCCTGCCTTTCAGGCGGCCGAGCCTCGTTGACGGAATTCCAGTGTCCTTTTTCTGCTGCGTGTGCGTTTACTGATGTTTGGTTTAATTAATTAGGGTATTTTTATCCTTTCTATGCCAAGACGTTTTTAGGGTTTGCTTAGAGTATTTAAACTTGTTTTAGTTGTTGAATAACTTAGTTTTGGATTTTATGAATTGAATTAAAGGAAAATGAACGGCTGTGCCTTCTTTGTTAACGAATCTTGTTGGTTTTCGTTCGGTTCCATCTCATAACCTCCGTTTCCTACATCATATCAAAAATCAGGCCCTCTAAACAGATATGTCATCCGGATCATGATGCAAATATACATCATCTCTATGGTCATGGACAATAGAAGTGAGGCAAATGAAACATAAGCCCACTCAAAAGACTCAAAAGATGATGTAGATTTATCATTCAACTTGTGTATGATGCTATTTCTGTCAGCGTGATTCTGCAAATATTAATAAAAAATAAATGATTAAACATTACATGAGTTTGTACTTGTAGATTCAAAACATTCGTAAAACCTATTTCTTAAATTGATTTTATTGAAAATGGAGTTAACTATTAATAGTTAATTATTAATAGTTAACTATAATTGATAATATAATAATTAACTATATAATAGTTAACTAATAATTATTAATTATAATAGTTAATTAAAATTGTTAACTATGATAATTAACTATAATTGTTAACTATTAATAGTTAATTATAATATGTTAATATTATTAATTAATATATAAAATTACTATATTATGTAAGTTATAATAGTAGGAAATTAATAATTACTATAATTAGCTTAAAGTGTGACTAATAAGTTATAGTTACTACTCTCTTCGTTTCAGTTAAAATTTACATTTTTCTTTTTATAAATACCAATTTAAAGTTCACCCTTTGATTTATTCCTAAAATGGCAAAAGATAAATAGAGTTTTGAACCACTTGATACTTATAAAATTTTATAATTAGAAAAAAAAAAAAGAGGCCATTTTTAAGATTTTTAGTTGCTTTATTATATAAAATGGAATGTTTTTAGTTGCTTTATTATATAAAATGGACAATATGACTTACTCCCTCCGTCCCGGCCGAAAAGCCACAAATTTCCATTTTGGGCGTCCCATTTAAAAATGCACTTTCCCAAAAAAGAAAGTTTTTATTACTATTCCACCCACTCATTCTCTCTCCTACTTTACTTTTACACTCACAACATTCTCTTTCCTACATCACATCCCACTCATTCTCTCTCCTATTTAATTTTTCATACTCACAAAATTTAAACTTTTTCTCTTTCCTACATCACATTTCTTATTTTGCGTGCATGGCTAGTTTTGTGGCTTTTCGGCCGGGACGGAGGGAGTATTTGTTAATTTTACAACAATCAGCTCCACTTCCCCAAGCATAATCTATGTCCTTCTGAAGCATTGAATCAGAGACCCCATTGTTGCACATACAGTTATTAGCAACACCTATTTTCACACACACACAAATTTCGCAAGAAAAGTTTAAGGTCAAGCTTAGAGAGCAAAGCGTGTATGTGCAATCTTGAATGATATAATATCTTTGAAGCCAAGGGAGGAAGAATACAAGCAACTATTCCCCAAGCATAATCTATGTCCAAGTACATTACTTTTAGTCTTAACAGAATTTCTTAAATGATATAATATCTTTGATTTTTTCTACTTAGGGAGGAAGAATACAAGCAACTATTCCAAGTTCTTTCCTAGAAAAGTTTAAGGGCAAGCTTAGAGAGCAAAACGTGTATGTTATTTCTAATGTTCTTGTAGTGGACAATCGTGGAAAGTACAAAATTGTGGCCCAACCATGCAAGGTTATTTTCATAGACTCCACGGTTATAATGTCAGTAACTGGCAAAAATTTCCCCAAACATCATTTCTTCAACCTAAAGACATATCCACAAGTTTATGCAATTGAAGATGCTGTCAATTCTGAACTAATAGGTAATATGCTTTTCTTTCATTATTTGGTTATTTAGACACGCATTTCCGCATGCATGCATATAGCCATATTGTCTAATACAGAAATTTATTTGATAATTTCAGATGTTATTGGCAAATTGGTTGGGAAGGGAGCACTCAGATACAAAAATGATGCCAAATTTGTTGAAATAGAGATTGAAGATAGCAGGTTTTGTTTTATGATTGAAAAAACATAAATATTGGAAATAAAAAACATTTTTTCCCTCTGATTCTTAAAACCTTTTTTTCCTCTTATTCTTACAAAAATAAAATCTGTACAGTTTTAAAAATACAAGTTTGAATATTAGATCTTGGTTTATGAGTTAAAATTAAAAAAAAATGTAAGTAATTATCTTTATTACTACAAATAGAAGTCAATCAGTTGTATTTAACAATCCTTCTAACTTGAAAATGCAGTAAAAATAAATTAACATGCACACTTTGGAATGATTATGCAATTCAAATTCTGAGATATATTGATCTTGCTGTTGATGGCCCCCTAATAGTCGTTCTTTCCTTGATGAAGCCAAGGTCCTATCTAGGTAAATTTGCTCAGAAATGTATATAAATAAAAATAGATAGTAATCATACTATTATAACACCCTACAATGAAACATTTATTAATATGTAATACTTGTATCATCATACAAGAAAAATTTCTTTGTCAAATGCATTTTTTGCAACGAAGATATATGTTGATAGCTGTTTTCCAGAAATTGAAGAGCTAAAGAGGTATAAATTTACTCGATTTTTTGAAATAACAACGATATTCTTAATATGGTATAACTAACTTTTGTTTCGATATAACTATAGGTTTTTTTTCGGATGACTCAAACTCATCACAGAAGATTAGTGATATGCCATCAAAGAGCAATATGTCGAGTAATGAGGAGTTGAGTAGTGGTTCTGTTGAAGTCAAATCTGTTGCGGACTTGAATATGTGTAAACAGGTACGGGAATAATGTTAAAAATTGTTGATTTAAATAGCGAAGTCTATCTATTACATATTTTTTTAACAATTTGAATTTTTGTAGGATGGATTTCTATGGGTTGTTGGACAAATTTCTGAAGTATACTCGGAAGGAAGTTGGAATTTCATAAGTTGTCGTCATTGTATGAAGAAGTTGACCCTTGAAGAGAATGGCTTTATGTGTAAACAGTGCAAAAAGATTGAGTCAAATGCAACTCCAAGGTACAAGGTAAAGGTATCTATCATTTCAGGAAATGATAGCGGTACGTTTATGCTATGGGATCATGCATGTGAGACACTTATAGGGAAAACTGCACTGGATCTAAAACAGAAATATGTCCAGGTAAATACCCTTTTGCCCACATAAACACAGAAATCTTTAGTCATTGGAAAAAGTACTCTTTATTCTGAAATTCAAAAAACTGATGTAAAAAATTAAAAAATTAAAACAGAAATTTCAAGATCTGGATAGATATCATACCCTAAGCTTGCAGATGAAGGGTAGTCACATAAATCTTTAGTCATTGGAAAAAGAAGTACTCTTTGATAATAGCTGTTTACAACATAATTGCAGTGATCTTTAATGGTGTTGGGTTGGTAACAAGGCCCATTTTGTAGGATTTGGGTACAATCAGCTCCACTTCCACAAGCATAATCTATGTCCTTCTGAAGCATTGAATCAGAGACCCCATTGTTGCACATACAGTTATTAGCAGCACCTATTTTCACACACACACACACCTGGTCAGCTCAATATCAAGTAAATCAAGAAACTAAGAGAACAAAAAATAAAAAGAAAAAGTGAATACCCATCAAAGATTTCAAAATAAACATTTACTATAACTTAATTCTGAGCTACTTTCATTTCTGCATGTCATTTGAGATAAAGAAAAGGTAAATTAAATGCTACTTTAACAAAGGTTTATACCTGTACAATCATAATAGGAACTGCGCGGTTGAAGGAGGTTTCATCGCGAACAGCTCCCTTCATATTCTGCAAGAATATGAACAAGAACTGCTATTTTCATAATGGTTGATTTAATGGTTGTTGTTTAGGTTTCAAATGATGGTAAAACAATGGAAAATATTGTTTTTGTCCGGATGAGATAACAAATTTGGTTGGAAGAACTGCTATTTTCAAGGTCAACGTCAAGGAAGAGAACATTAATGGGAAGAAAAACATTACTCGGATTGGAAGAGTTTGTGACGACAAAGATATTGTACGAAATACCTGAAAACAAATTTGCTAATAAAAAAGGTAATTAGAGAAATTAATTTCATTCATATAATTATTCACCCTTGTAAAAAGTACTAAACTGTGTATTTCAAAATAATAGAGGAACGATATCTTGTCCGAGTTGAAGGCGGTGGTGAAGAAGTAATTGAGGTACTTTTCACTGCTTTATTAATATTTTTATGATAATCTAAAAAGTCCACTATCTATATCAAACATTTAGCATATAAATTAAAAAAATTAAAATTACAGATCAGTGACTCTGTAAGTGATAATGACGAGAAGTCTCCTAACAATGTTGGAGTTAAAAGAAGTTTTTTCCATATGGAGGATACTGCAACAAGCAATCCCGTGGATGATAGTGGATCAGCAACTAAAGATCAACTGAAGAACTTGAAGACTGTCAAGATTGAGAAGTACTAATGGAGAGTAAAGGCTGGTTTTGTTATTTGTTTTAAACTCTTTTAAGTATTTTTTTTGCATGGTTTATGTTTTGGTTCGTCTCTTTTCTAAAGCTGGAAGGCTTACTTTTGAGCTACTCATGTTGATATTTGGGATTATTGGTGCTTATCTCATGGAATGGTATTTATTTTGGATATCGCAAGGCTGGAAAGCTTACTTTTTTTTTGGGTTATCTAACTCCCTTGGGGGGTTAATATGTAGGTGAAGAATGCCGGCTATTGAATGTTGAACTAAGAAACAGATGGAAAGTAAGAATAGATTTGAAAATATTGAAGCAGTAAGCTAAATCTCATATATTGAAGTTTCTATATTAATAGGATTTTCTAAACCTTAAGCATGGACTCTACAATGTGATGATGTTCAACCCGTGTATAGGCTGCTGAGTTGTTTTTACGATGAAATACTTTAAAAAAAGGTTTATACCTGTACAAACATAATAGGTACTGGAAGTTGCAGGAGGGTTTCATCGCGAACAACTACGTTCATATTCTGCAATGTGGTGAAACTGAACTCAATATCATGCCTCCATAAGAATGCTTAAACACAGTAATGTATGCATATTGACTCTTGTTAAATGGAGTTAAACAAATTTATATTACACATGCTCATGAAAGTTCTGCTCAACTGTTGTACATATTCCAAATATTTTAGAGTTTCTAAAAGCGTTATTCGCATTACAGTATAAATCATTTGTAAGTGCATCAATCTTTATCACAAGTATCGCATTGCCTCAGACTAAAAAACATAAGCATGGATAGTTATTTACAGTTTAAAACCCACTATTTCCCCAGGCTTCAACTAAATATGATAGCATGTCACTCCCCGATTTGGACAAGTCGAAATATCAGTTTGTTAAGTCGGTGAATACCCAATATATAGTTATTCACTTTAGTCAACTAGCTGAATGCCAAAACTGAAATTTTGTAAGTGGACCCGATATGGATGCAACACAAGTATGAACATCCTGATCAAGCTGGCAACTTAAACAAGACAAGCAACCAGCCAAACTAGAAGGCAACATTGAATCAATCAGCACAGAAAACACCAAATAAGCAGATTACCATGAAAAGAACAATCAAGACCTTTTGCATTGAAAAGGAAAGAATGCATGAAAAATTAAAGTGGACCTGATAAGAAAAATTCAACATATATTCAATAATTCAAGCATGATGAGTAAAATCACGAAAATGCTAACAATGAGGCCCTTACCTTCAGCATGTACGAGATCACCGGTGAGCGCATGTCCGGCTTGACCCAGTGATATTATCTAGAATAAGAAAGTAAGGACATATCAGAAACAACAAAAGTAGTTCATATAACAAAAGAGAACAGGAACAAATAAGAACCTGCATTGCCGTTCACGAATTCTTTAAAACCAAGAAAACCTTGTCTTTTGAATTTGCAATTGCCCACACCTTTAAGAGACAGAACAAGAGAAACAAAATGTTGACTTGATGCATCAGCGGCAACAAAAACGAGGATCCACATACGTAAGAATACATAAGAAATCTAACAGAGATGGGTGGTTCCAATTTGCAAAAGCAACTAGAATATAAAACAAGAACATCTCGACAGCCAACATTATATAAACTCAGAAAAGCAACTTTATAGACAAAAATAGAACAAAAAATATTCATTTAAACAGAAAGTAGAAAAAAATGAAAAAGATAAAACAGAAAGTGGAAAAAATGAAAAAGATAATCAATGCAGACTAAAATATAATATTCATCAACTTCACTAAATACAAAAAAAATGAAAAATGATAGATTCGCATATGTCCATGAAATAAATATAATTTCAAAAGAAAATCCAAAGTAACTATTTTTTCAATGATAAGGTCAATCAATTAGTCAAAAAAAAAATTGTCTAATTGATGAAGTAAAAATTAAATAAGTTTTTACAATTCGGCTAATAAACCCATTTGTTATTGCGATCTGACACTAATGATGGGTAAATTCAGATGGTTACATTAAATTCATTGGTTAGGTTCAATAGAGGTTAGTTTTGGAAATTTTTTAAATCAAGCTGTATATTCGCAAGGGCATTTGTTTTTATTCGATTCCATTCAAATAAGAGTACAGCTCTTTCCCTATCCTCATTACACCCTTCATTTTATCAAGAAAACTTCATATTCAGAAGAGCTTAAGTTTTGGAAGTAACAAGAATGAGGATTACAAGATCCATGACTATCGGTATCAAGAGAAAGTCTGGCGAATCAGTTCAAGGTAATTCTACTATGTTTTATTTAACTATTTTTTTTCTAGAAATTAATTGTATGCATTTCAAAGAACATTGTTCATAAACAACTCATGAAAATATTCTGTATAAGATTACTATTCAATATGGTGATATAGAGTTAAGATTTATGAGTCTTTACCTGTCTTCAATTTATTGCTTTTTTTTCTTTGTCTTTCCCTTATGCATCAATCTCTTTTTGGGCTTTGTATATGAATGGTTTTTTCCTTCATAGTTGTAACAGCAATACAATTCACAAGAATCTTGAACAATGAAAAAAATAATAACATAAATGTATATACTTGCACATGCCATGAGAGGTGCCATGGACACACGTAATAATTAAGCACGAGAGAACCAAAGACGCCATTAATAAACAAATTACCAACCATATCTAGCAAAATATCGACTACTCTTGAAACAAAAACATTGAAATTCAATGAGCCAATGTCAGAATAAGCATTTAGATATTCTCCTTTTGGGGAGGATCGAACATAGAAAAACACAAGCGGATATACATAGGGGATGATATAAGCAATTTGATTGAGCAAATATGAAAGACACACCTTGAGATCTTGTCAAGACAACTTGGACATGGCGAAAAACTTCGTAGCATCGCCGCCCGTAATGCGTCCATCCGCATCTGTAATTAAACAAATACAGGAGTTAAACTGGAGCACGAATCTATTATGCTTAAAGTGTTGTACATTTTTTCTTAAAAAACAATGTATACCAAGAATTTTTAATGAGTTCATATTCGACACTTATAATCTTGGAACACCAATATTAAAAAAGAATCGAAAGCAGTACACTTGTATAAGCAATAAAATAATTTTTCTAAATAAAAACTATCATTTTACTTTAGATCTATACATAATATGTATAAAAGTAATATTGAAAATATCAAAAAAAAATCATTTTACGTAGATCTAAAATGTCAAAATATCTAAATATTGACTTCATATTTGAAAGTTATGTGCGGTAACATCATTATTAAATAATCGATACAGTACTCTTATAATAAGCAATAAAATATTTATTGAAAATAAAAACTATCATTTTTTCTTTAGATCTATACAAAAGTCAAAAAATCTACTTAAAGACATATCATAATCAATAAATATTCAATAATTCAAGCATGATGAGTAAAATCTGAAAATCCTATCAATGAGACTTCTTACCTTCAGCATGTACGAGATCATAGGTGAGCGCATGTCCGGCTTGACCCGGTGATATTATCTAAGAATAAGAAAGTAAGGACGTATCGAAACAATAAAAGTAGTTCATATAACAAAGAGAACGGGGAACAAGTAAGAATCTACATTGCCATTACGAATTCTTTAAAACCAAGAAAACCTTGTCTTTTTGAATTTGCAATTGCCCACACCTTTAAGAGACAGAACAAGAGAAACAAAATGTTGACAGTAAATCAGCAGAGCAACAAAATGAGGATCCACATACGTAAGAATGCATAAGAAATCTAACAGAGATGGGTGGTTCCAATTTGCAAAAGCAACTAGAATATAAAACAAGAATATCTCGACAGCCACCATTATATAAACTAAGAACAAGCAAAAAATAATAGCATTCAGCAGCATTTGAACGGATACAAGTTTATTTACACACTTGGCCATAAGTTTGTCTACATATATTTCTATTTAACCCCTAAAATGACAAACAAACATGAATTGACTACATGAACACAAGCGAGAAGCACACACATATATAAATACTATACATAAAAAAACGAGGATCTTAGTGTACTCTTTTGATCACTCTCCCTATTTTATCCCTTAATTACCATCATATCTGACCACTTAACCCTCAAGCTTATAGATTCTTTTTCTGAAACTATTAGCCACCGTAAACATTTTCATTGAACAACAAGTTAGTTGTAACAGCAATACAATTCACAATAATCTTGAACAATGAAAAAAATTATAATATAAATGTATTTACTTGCACATGCCATGAGAGGTGCCATGGACACATGTAATAATTAAACAGAGAACCAAAGAGGCCATTAATAATCAAATTACCAACCATATCTAGCAAAATATTGCCTACTCTTGAAACAAAAACATCGAAATTCAATGAGCCAATGTCAGAATAAGCATTTAGATATTCTCCTTTTGGGGAGGATCCAAACATAGAAAAACACAAGCGAGATATAAATAGGGGATGATATAAGCAATTTGATTGAGCAAATATGAAAGACACACTACTTGAGATCTTGTCAAGACAATTTGGACATGGCGAAAAACTTCGTAGCATCGCCGCCCGTAATGCGTCCATCCCCATACTGCAATTAAACAAATACGGGGAGTTAAAGCTGGAGCACGAATCTATTATGCTTAAAGTGTTTTACATTTTTTCTTAAAAAACAATGTATACCAAGAATTTTTTAATGAGTTCAAATTCGACACTTATAATCTTGGAACACCAATATTAAAGAATCAAAACGAGTACACTTGTATAAGCAATAAAATAATTTTTTCTAAATAAAAACTATCATTTTACTTTAGATCTATACATAATATGTCTAAAAATAATATTGAAAATATCAAAAAAAAATACATTTTTCTGTAGATCTAAATTGTCAAAATATCTAAATATTGACTTCATATTCGAAAGTTATGTACTGGTAACATCATTATTAAATAATCGCAACGAGTACTCTTATAATAAGCAATAAAATATTTATTGAAAATAAAAACTATCATTTTTTCTTTAGATCTATACAAAAAAAGTCAAAAAAATCTACTTACAGACATATCATAATCAATAAATATTCAATAATTCAAGCATGATGAGTAAAATCTGTTTAGATCCAGTAATCAATTGTAAAATGGTTTTAAAATTTTTATTGTAACAAAATTTAAAACGGATCTGAAAATATATGACATGAATAATTGAATTTTACATAAAAAAAAAGAACAAAATATATAGAGCTTAGAAATTACCGAAATCAAGAAGCTCGATTATAATTTCCCTAAAGGCGCCATAGATTTTAGGGAGAGAAAGTAGGCAGCGGTGTAGAGATGAGAGTTCAAGCGAAGAAAATGATGCTAAAGCGGCGGAGAGAAAGGAAGTAGGCTGCGGCGTAGAGAGAGAAAGTAGGCAGCGGCTGGCTTAATGACTGAGAAAGAGAAGAAATACGTTTAGGGTTAGGATGTCTTTCTTTTTCTCTGTCTTTTTTTTAAAATTATCTGATGATTAGGTTAGAGTTATGTTGGGCTTCAATTTCAATTGGATTTAGTAATGGGCATATATTGGGCCAAATATATTGGGCCAAAATGTAAAGACATTAAAATTGCATTATGTTGGTACATTTAAATTTGTATTATATAAATTTTATATAGTATTTATATGTGAAATTATAGATCATAATATTTAATTCATAAAGTAAAATGTTGAAAATGTTTTGTAGTGCATATCGAAAAAAAGAGATTTCTTATTATATTTTAAAGTGTCTTTTTTTCTAAATTGCATACTCCCTCCGTCCCACCCGAATTTGGACAAAGTTGCACTACACGGAGATAGAAATATAACAATAAGATAAAAAAAATGTGTAGTAGAAATGAAGAGAGAATGAGTGGAGTTAATAGTGGTTGGTTGAATAAATTGTATGGTGGTGGATGAGTGAGTGGGTGACTTGTTTTTTATTTATTTATTACTTTCCTTTTTAGGTTGTCAAATTGGGATGGGGCGCCCAAAAGAAATTCATCCAAATTGGTGAGACCGGAGGGAGTAAGTTGAAATTATTTATCCAAACATCTAATTTATTGACTAAATCGCGAAAATGTATCTCAGAAATCAAATGTTAAGAGGTGGAGGTGGAAGTGAAAGTGAAAGTTTTTGCATTCCCTTCTGATCAAGCATTATCGGATATGACCCAATGGTATGATTAAACTCATATTTTTAAAAATAAATTTATATATATTTAAGTAATAAATATTAATTGTAAATATTATTTTTCGAGGCAATATTCTTGAGAGAAATTCTAAAAGGAATGTCTATCAATTCTCATCTTACTGACAAGCCCGTTAAGCTTCACAAGATTTCAATCTTACCAATGGGCAATTTGACTCTAATTTCGACTTTGAAATGTTACTCGAGATAAATTACGAGGAGACGGTATTTTTGTCTTTGATTCAATCCACTTTCTATTGTGTTTTTTTATTAATCTATTTCTATAGATTAATGTTTTGATGTTGGTATCAATTACAGAAAATAATATGATTGAAGCAGGAAAGGAAATTGATCGATCAATTCATTCGGTTCCCCCATTATCAGATATAACTAATGGTATGATTCTATTTATATATATAAATATTTTATCCAAGAAATCATTAGTATATACTTTTCCATTATAAGGAAGTTAATTACGTATTCAAAATTTCAACTCTACAAATGATTCATTTAATTATTTAAATTATTGAAATCAATTTCAGGCATTATCCTATTTAGAAAAGACCTAAAAAGCGAAATGATAATTCTATTTTTTAGGATTTATAAATTTTTTATTTTAGTGTTAATTGTTGTTTTTTAATTTGATATATTAGTTGTCTTTCTCCGGTAGCAAAGGGACAATGATTTCTCCTATGATAAAAAACATCATTAATAAAGCAGGGCATTCATCTTTTACGAATAGTAATTTACTCTAATTATATTTTTTATGCATTGAACGTCATAATTTTTTGCAATATAATATTTTATAAATTTCATTAACAGATATTAATTTTAAATGCCATTTTTTTGGAAATATTATCTAGAGAAATACTAAAATGAATATTATCAATTTCTATCTTACACAGCCCAATAGCTTCACAAGTTATCAATCTTTCAAATGGTCAATCTTATTCTAATTCCTCGGGTCTTCGAAATGTTACTAATATTAAATTAGGAGACGGTGATGTTGTCTTTGACTCAATCCACTTTCTATTGTTTTTTTTATTAATCCATTTCTATATATTGAAGTTTTGATGTTAATATCAATGACTGTACATACAACATTGACTTATAGGTCCGACTACACCAACGGTAATTCATATAACTAATGAAAAAGATACTTCAAACGCTTCTGGGGTTAATTGTAAGTACTTATTTTGATTTTTATCAATATTAATTTTTTAGTTTCACAAAAAAAATCAAATAATATTATAGAAATATTTTTTGAGGTACAACTACTACAATGGCAGTTGATTTATCTAATAGGCAAGATGCATTAAATGCATAAAATGTTTTTTTCACAAAATAATATGATTGGAGCGAAAAGGAAATGGTTGATCCTTTCATTTTAGTTCGGCCATTATTAGATATGTCCTATGGTATTATACGATTTATATATAAATTTTTTATTTAAAAAATTATTACTAAATACTTTTCCATCATAAGGAAGCTAATTGTCTACTAAAAATTTTAACTCTACAAATGATTCTTTCATATATTTAAATGATTGAAATCAATTTTAGGCACTATTTCTCCTGAAAGTGATTTGCCTACAAGAATTCTAGGATTGGGTCAAGTTCAGGAGTTAAATTAATTGGAATAGGCAGAAGAAAGCGAAAAGGTATTTATATTTCTTATAATTTATTAAGTTATAATTTTAGTGGTTTTATTGTTTTTTTATTTGTTATATTATCTGTTTTTTCCTTAACATTTTGTAGGCACAAATATTTCTCCTATTAGAAACATGGACATCAATGTTGATAAGAATTCATATTTCACGAATGGTAATTTTTAGTGTACTCATTTTTTTTATGAATTGAATATGTCAATCATTATTACAGTAAAAAAATAAATTTTCATATGTTTAGTATAAATTAATTTTCTTTTTTAATTTGTTAATACAGAATATAAAGACTTGGGAGATCCTAATAGCAAGTGTCAGTATTGCAATGCCATTTTTTGGTTTGAGGAGAGGTTGAATAAACGATATAAAACAAGATCAAATCCCCAGTTCTCAGGATGTTGCATGAAAGGAAAAGTACAGTTGCCCCCGATGCCTGAACCTCCATCTTTTTTTAAGGATTTGTTATATGGGAACAATGAGAAGAGTAGGTTATTTACGTCAAATATTAGATCGTATAACATGATGTTTTCATTCACTTCTATGGGTATGGGAGGTAAAATTGATTATGGCATTAATAAAGGAAATAGTCCTCCGGTGTTCAAGTTATATGGTCAAAACTATAATTTCATGGGCAGTTTGATACCACCAGAAGGAAAGCAACCTAGATTTGCGCAGCTCTACATTTATGATACTGATCATGAAATTCAAAACAGAATGCGGTCTATAAAGTAAGTAAATTAGAATATATATATATAACTATATTTTCAACTGTGTGGAAAAATTAAAAATGTTATGCTAATTTTTTTCCCTCACTTTTTAGGCAAGAGCCAAATACAAGCAATTTGCACGAAGAAATTGTCAGTGACTTGAAGAGTATTCTTGATGAGCATAATATTCTCGTAAAGTCGTTTAGAATGATTAGAGATTCCATGCATCAGAATGTTGAAAGTAATGTCAAGCTAAGACTTATTGGAAGGCGAAAATCTGATGGTAGATGTTATGACCTTCCACAAAAGGACGATGTTGCGTTATTGGTAGTTGGTGATTTTGATACATTGACAGGCGATAGGGATATTGTTGTTGAAACTCAATCTGGATTGTTGAAAAGGATTACAGAATTGCATCCATCGTATTTAGGTTTGCAATACCCTTTGCTTTTACGCTTGGTCAAGATGGTTACGAGAGAAGATATTTTACTACGCAATGTTGATGCAAACACAACATTGCGTAATTGTCGATTCAAGTTGAGTATGAGAGAATTTTTTGCCTACGAGAATGCATGAAAGGGAAGATGAATCACCAAATATTTTTCTCTAGAAGGCTATTTCAACAATATCCGTGGATTCATTCACAATGGTTGAGAGCGGACGTTTAACTTACATGGAACGAATCAGAAAAGTTGAGATGTGAAATGTATAAAGGTTTGACGGATGCTCACATTGAAAGGTGATAGGGATCACGCTTCCTCGTGGCAAACGAATTTGTTTGCCGTCTAACTATATTGGAGGTGCTAGATATATGATCCAGAATTACCAAGATGCAATGGCCGTATGCGGATGGATAGGATATCCTAATCTTTTAATTACATTCACATGTAATCCTAAATGGCCCGAGATCGTTCGATTTATGCATTCAAAAGGTTTGCGACCGAGAGAAGATAGACCGGATATCATGTGCGAGAATGTTTAAAGCTAAGTTGGATGTTCTCATGGATAACCTATGCCGAGGAAGAATATTTTGGTCCAATCAAAGCGGGTACTTTTTAATCTTATTTATATTTAGTTATTTAAAAAATACATTTAATTATATATATATATATATATATATATATATATATATATATATATATATATATATACACATATATATATGCATACTTGTAAATATTGAAAACAATTTACAAATTAATTTCCTTTGTGCAGTTATTTACACAATTGAGTGGCAAAAGCGTGGTTTACCACATGTTCACATAATTCTTTGGTTGGAAAATGATGGAACTCATCCTACAGTAGAAAGAATAGACAATATCATTTCTGCTGAGATTCCAAATGAGGATGCTGATCCACATTACTATGCCGTTGTGAAGGAGTTAATGTTCCATGGACCCTGTGGCAAAGATCGTCCTAACTCCCCCTGTATGGTTGAAAGACGATGCAATAAATATTTTCCCAAAAAATTTTGTGAGAAAACGGTCATTGATGAAGATGGGTATGCTGTGTATAAGCGTCCTGATAATGGTCGAACAATAGTCGTGAAGGGAACATCTCTTGACAACAGGTATGTGGTCCCTCACAATCGTGAATTATTGTTGAAACATGGGGCTCACATTAATGTTGAATGGTGTAATCAAGCTAAATCTATTAAATATCTATGCAAGTACGTAAGTAAAGGTCAAGACAGAGTTACTACAAAGTTTTGTCAGAGTGTTGATGATGGTGGAGGGAAAAAAACTATTGATGAGATACAAAATTACTTGGATTGTCGATACATATCACCTTGTGAGGCTGCTTGGAGGTTATCAGGTAATGATATCCATTATAGAAACCCTTCGGTTGAAAGATTGTCTTTCCATTTGGAAGGTGAACAAAATATAGTATTCGATGATGATGATGAAATTGAAGAAGTTGTCGAACGTCCAACGTCAAGAGAAAGTATGTTCACATCATGGATGGATGCAAACATTATATATAAGGATGTGGCCGAACAGTTAACTTACGCAGAGTTTCCAACTAAATTTGTTTGGAATAAGAAAGAAAGAAAGTGGCGACCCGAGGGCACGTGGTTTTAAAATAGGCCGCATTTTTTATGTTGCACACAGTCGGGAGAGAGCTGTATTACCTACGAACTTTGTTGAATTTTGTTCGGGGGCCAACATCTTATGCTGATATAAGACGCGTTAATGGTTTCCAATATGAATCATTTAGAGATGCTTGCTATGCTCTGGGGTTGCTTGATGATGATAAGGAATACGTAGAGGGTATTATTGAAGCAAGCCATTGGGGATCGGCCGTAGTGAGGAGCCTATTTGTCACATTGGCGATGTCAGGTCAATTTCTCGACACAGTATGTATGGGAAAGTTGCGTGGATTATTTGTCGGACGACATTCTCTATATACGTAGACGTGTTTTAGGGCATCAAGGTAAAATAACTTATTACTATTTATTTATAAGTTTTAATTCATTTTTTTTTGAGATTTTACAATTAATCTCTTCATATATTTTTGTTGTAAATATACCAGGTTTGCAACTTAGTGCGGAAGAAATAAAAAACTTCACTTTGATGGAAATTGAAAAGATATTGCGCAACAGGGGCAAAAGCCTTAAAGAATTCCCAACCATGCCTTATCCTGAGGATTATGATCCGTCAATATCCAGCAATAGTCTATCTTGGATGAATTGGACTATGATCGAAATTCATTATCGGATGAATGCAATAAGTTATTAGGGTTGTGTACGGATGTGAAGAGCGGAAATATGCTTTTGATACGATCATGAATAGTGTTGATCTTTATTAATGGAGGGATGTTTTTCCTATATGGTTACGGTAGTACGGGTAAAACATTTTTATGGAGGATTCTTTCGGTGGTTTAAGATCAAAGGGTGAAATAGTTTTGAATGTGGCATCCGGTGGAATAGCATCTCTTTTGTTACCCAAGTCGAACCGGTCATTCTAGATTCGCAATACCACTTAGTTTTGGATGAGGATTCAACATGCAATATAAAGCAAGGCACCTCTTCACGAGCTAATGGTAAGAACAAAGCTTATCATTTGGGACGAGGCACCAATGGTTCACGAGACATTGTTTTGAAGCACTTGACGAGAACTTTACGAGATATAATGCGGTTTAAAAATCTTGATAGTTTTAATCAACCATTTGGGGGAAAAACTGTAGTCCTTGGCGGAGATTTTCGTCGAGATTCTTCCGGTGATTCCCAAAGGTACAAGACAAGATATTGTGATGGCAACGATCAATTCATCGCATTTATGGTCGCATTGCAAAGTTTTGAGGCTTACTAAAAATATGCGACTTAAAGCTTTGGAGAATGATCCGAGTGGATTGGAGCTTAAAAATTTCTACGAATGGATTTTAAGTATCGGAGATGGAACATATGGGGAAGATAATGATGGTGTTGCAACTATAAACATTCCAAATGACCTTCTTGTGCAATCATCGGCGATTTGATCAAGGCTATTGTTGATACTATATATCCTTCGTTCATAGATCATTTTGATGACATCGCATTTTTACGGGGAAGAGCCATACTTGCACCAACTCTTGATGTTGTTGAGAAAATAAATGAGTACATGGTCTCTCACAATCAATTGGATGGTAAAAACTTATTTGAGTTCGAGACTCTAGTTTTTGTAGGTCCTAGAATAATTCCATTTTGCCGACTAATCCATTCGATCTAGTTTTTTGAATACAATAAAGTCTTCCTGTGGTTTGCGGAAATCATCGCTAAATCTTAAAGTTGGTGTTCCAAGTTATGTTATTGAGGAACATTGTCTACAAGGCATAGCTGCGGCTTAATGGAATGGAACGAGGCTAATCATTACAAGTGCTCGGTGAACATGTTTTAGAAGACAAAAATTTTAAACTAAAGTAATGTTGGTGCATAAAGTTTTTGTTCCGAGGGGATGCCATTAACTCCATCCAATCTCGGTTTGCCATTCGAGTTTCGATAAGGCGGTTTCCGTTGATTGTATCATATGCAATGACAATCAACAAAAGTCGAGTGTCAATCACTGTCATATGTCGGTTTGTTTCTTAAAGAGGCCCGTGTTTATGCCATGGTCAATTGTATGTTTTGCTTTGTCTAGGGTGACTACTGTTCGCTACCGGGTTGAAGATATTAATTAATGCGAATAAGAGGGAAAGATCGTGGATCAAACAACAAATGTTGTTTACAAGGAAATTTTTCAAAATTTGTAATCAAGTGATTACTTTAATTTCATTATAAATATTTATAATGACATTTTAAGTGACTTTTTTTAATTTTATATTTCTTTTGTCAAAGCTTTTTTGGCCGTGCGTTTAACGCACGGGTGTTATAACTAATTAAATCGTAACGGAGGGGTACAAAATTAAAAAAAAAAAAGAATTAAGAATAATACCTTGCACTTCCCAAATCCACCCAAGCCAATGATATCTCCTTCCTTCCATTAAAACTAACATGGTATGAATTGGCAAACACATATAATTAGTGAATTCCAAAAATATCTTACACAATTCAACTAGTAGCAGGCGTTCGAAATGAGGTATATTTAAAAGTAGCTGCGATTACCTTTGCTTGGATCCGTCCTTCCTCTTAAAGTCTGAAGCCATGACGGTGTCACGGCGGTCAAGTTGAGATTTTCCGGCGGTCCTAGGCAGCCTAGTTGACGACTTGTCGAGTGGACGCCGTCGGTGGGTGCAGAAAATGAGAGATTGGTGACGG
>JAFEMH010007859.1:0-73189 GCA_022495995.1 Adenophora triphylla var. japonica
CCGCTTTGCTCACCTTGTGGCCGCGAGAGAGACTTCAAAGCCACGCCCGAGGCTCCAACGCCGTTTAATCCGTGGTCATTTGCTCGCCGACCTCAAGGCTCGGGATACGGATCAGTCACTCCGCCTCCCGCTGTTGCACATACATACACTTGTAGAGATGGCACAGCAAATTGGTACGCACTCAAACTACGCCGGTGGGGGTTCCGCACCGGAGGATCGGGAGACTAGTGAGGACCTGGCAGAAGGGTCCTACGCTGTCGAGTTCCAGGTTTGTCTTCGTCCTCTCCTCCTTCTATATTCCGTCAGCTTGTTTCCCCCTAGACAGCTTTGGGATGAAGCAGTGAGCTCTTTGCTTGGGCCGGGGATTTGACCTTTCTAACAAGCGGAGGTAGTTCCTCTTTATATGGCAGCCTTCAAAGTGCCTTCTTGTATTTGTCTCTGAGGTACGGAAGTATTCCGCTTCCCTCCTTCAAAGTGGTACTCCTTAGACGTCTGGGAGCGTGTCAGATTGACGCACCTCGCACCGGCCCGGTATTGAAATAGCAACATGGGCCAAGGCAGTCCCAAGTGGCTCCTTGGGAGAGCAAGGGCGTGTAGCCGATCTCTGGGACCTCACGGCTGGTTTAGGTAGCTATTTGGCCTTCCCAGAGTTCCGAAGTTTCTCCCGGGTCTCGACCCTTCGATGTGACTCGGAGACACTTTGTTTGACTACGAGACTAGAGTTGACCGACCGACATGGAGAGGTCCTCTTTGCAGACTCGCAGGGAGGAGATCCGAGCCGAAGCACTGCGAATGAAGCCCCGAGAGCTACCGGATTGTTTCGACTCTACTGGGAGGACCCCGATCTCTGACCGAGAGACGCAGAGTTGGTTCACGTGAGCGAAAGAAGACTCACGGGGACGAGGGAAGAAAGGAAAGAATGGCGTAGGGGACAAGCGCAGACGGCGCGGAATGACCTCCTAGGTATCCATTCATGGTGATTTGCAAACACATTATTAGTTAAATGTATTAAGTCAGTTTTAGCATGTTGTGAACTTGAGAGTAGACCGTGCTTCAACTCATCAAGAAATGTTGTAAACCGTTAGTGATTTGTGATTTACTTTTAAAGCTTTGTCGAGACGCAAGATCTCTTGTTTGCCTTTGCTTCGTTGTGCACTTTGTCTGGCGTCCATCTGACTTTTCTCACACATTTGTGGATTGAAGCAGCCTGGGCCATGACGGCAATCCCTTTGCCGAGGCTTTGTGCTTGGCCGAGAGGTTGAATGATCTCCCCGACAAGTCGTTTTGACGGTCTTTTCGCAGCCTTCCTTGCCCTTGTCAAGGCGCTGGGCTCGACCTCAATTGCAAGCCTTCGCTTGAGCTTCTTTTATTTATTGTTTTTTTTTGTGAGCCCTGTCGCTCGAGCTCTTTTTTTTTTGTGAGCCTCTCGAGCTCTTTTTTTTTGTTTTTTTTGTTTTTTTTTTTTGTGAGCCCTTGCTCGAGCTCTCTTTTTTTTTTTTTTTGAAGCGCGTGAGGGCGAAGACAAGCCCCCTGCTTGGAAGCGCATACGAGTCCGGGCTTTGATGCCGAGCGACCCTGATGTCCTTTGATGTTGCCGCCGTCGTTTGACTCGGGTCAAGGCGACCGCTGGGGCGTGTTCTTGAAAAGTGCGTAGCTTGATGGAGGTCTTGATTGACATTCAAACTTTTGACTTTTTGTGTATTTTTAGACCGGACCAATTAAGGTTGCCTACGTTCTCCTGACTGTAGGGCTCAGTTCCGCGTAGTTCGACACTACATGGAGTGCCAAGAGATGCACAGCTTGTTCTTCTTCGTGCGAAGTATCTCGCGGTTTGCTTCCGTTGACCGGATTCATGAAGGGATTGCCGTCTAGGTCCTGCTGCCTTCATGGCGCTCCGAGAAGATCTTTGAACCACGAAAGGGCCGATCCACGCTGTTCCCATTTTCCCAGCTGGTTAGTTCGAGCGGGAGGCTTTTCTTTGAGTACAAGGTCACCTTCCCCGATGTCTCGGGATTTGACTTTCTTGTCGAAAGCTCTAGCCATCCCGCTTTGATAGGCTCCTGACGTGTTCCATGGCCTTTAGTCGTCGCTCGTCTAGCAGAGCCAATTCGCCGTGTCGGCTTCGAGCCATTCAACTTCGTTGATGTCATTTTCCAAAGAAGACTGGAGCGAGGGAATTTCTAGCTCGATGGGAAGGACTCGCTTCCATCCCGTATGTCGTGGGCAAATGGGGTTTCTCCCCGTGGTCGTTTCGATCGATGTGCGGTAGCCCCAAAGTGCAAGGTGCAGCTTCTCGGGCCAATCTCGTCCCTGGGTGGTCATTTTTCTGATGATCCGTTCGAGGGTTTTGTTTGTCGCTTCCACGGCGCCGTTTGTTTGTGGCCTAGGGGAGAAGATTTGTGGCGTGTGATCTTGAATTCAGCCAAATAGCCTGTCGAATTCCCTTCGAAGTGTGAACCATCATTCGATATGACCTCATTTGGGATGCCGTATCGGGCAGATGATGTTTTCCTCGAGGAAATGCGCGACCTTCTTGGAGGCGAGTACCTTGTAGGACTTGGCTTCGACCCATTTGGTGAAGTAGTCGATGGCTACTAAGATGAACTCGTGACCGTCGCCCGGGCTGAGCGATTTTCCCGATGACGTCAATTCCCCAAGTGGCAAAGGGCCAAGGTGTAGTCATGCAAGAGAGATCGTGGTGAGGTAGATGATCGAGGTTGAGAACCGTTGGCACTTGTCGCAGCTCTTCGGACAAAGTGGATGCACCGCTCCATGGAGATCCAAGAGTAGCCCATCCCCGAGAATGATTTCCGCATCGTGGCTCAAGCGCTTCACGTGGGGACCGCAAGCCCCATCGTGGACTTCTGCTCATGAACTTGTTTGCTTCTTCTTGGCCGATGCAGTAGGAGCGGCCCATTGTAGCGTTTTCTTGTATAGCATGTCCCCGAGGATGACGAAGCTGAGAGGCGAGGCGTTTTAGTGGCCATGATGCTCTTGGTTTCACCCCTTCGCGTGTGGGTCTTCCTTGTTCATGAAGGTGGTTTCCGTTCTCGAGGTATCAAGATCCGTTTCAGGCTGAAATGGCGCTCTGACTTGCGTCTCTTTCGCTCTTCAAAGAATCTTGCAAATCGTTGTGATTAAAACCTTCTCTGCCTTGGGCCCTAGTTTTCTCTCGTTTGACAACATACGCTTAAAGATGTGCTTAATGTATTGTTCGTTTAATGTGTCTCGCTTCTTTATCAAGCGAATCGTTATTAACCTGCTTGTGTGTTAGTTAATTTATCGCTTGTTAAAGATGCAATGAGAGGATACTCTTGGAAAAGATCGAAGCATTCATTAAGAGCATACGGAATACATTATTGGCAATGAGTTCGTAATCTTCCGGCGCGAGGCCACTCGATGACCTCGAGAGACTCAAATTCAAAGCTAATGGACTCGTGGATGAGTTTCTGACACTAGACTCTGTGGACTCGAGGGGTCGACCAAGTTGTTCGATCATGTCCTTTTTGGCCGGGCAGCTGGGTCCGAGAAGGTGGCCCAGCTTATCGAGGCAATGAGCTTGATAGAGACGGGGCTTCAAGGGCTTTATGTCACCGTTCCCGATCATTGCTATCACGTAGTTATCGAAACAAAATCGATTAGATCTGGCATCTCGATTTCTTCTTTCAAGAGCAGGTGGAGCAAAGCCGCTCGTCCCAAGCATCGTCTCGCGGAGTCTTTTGCTTTGTCTTGGGCATTACTAGCTCGAATGCGCACTGTCCCGCTTGTTGAAGGCAGAGTGTTTGACAGAGAGTTTTTCGAGTTCTTCGCCAAAGAGGGAGTTTTCCCGAACCAAAATTCATTGTGAATAGTGGTGGTCATGATCCCTAGAGGCGGTGTGTCGAGAAATGCTCTTCGGACGGGATTTGGCTTGAGGCCTCCGAATCTTGCTGTGTTCTCGCCGGAGCTTGTCCATGGTTGTCAGGCCGCCTTGTTTGGCGCCGATCGCCTGCTCCCTTCCCGGATCTTCTTCCAAGTTGCCGGCCACTTGTGAAGTACTTGGTCATGTCGAAGCCGTAAGGACGAAGATCTGGAGATTGCGTGCAAGCCTCTTTTGTTATCTCGTGGAGCGTTTTCGTGCAGCTCGCTTTGTCCTCCGCAACGTGTTCGGGAGTAGGAGAGTATCCTGTGCCGTGCAGGTATTCTCGTTCTTTGATATTGATGATCCGTCGAGCGCCCCGACGGCGTTTTCCCAAACCGAGCCCCGGATGTAGTTCATGTGCTTCATCATTTTCATCGGGGAGGGATCTTGTCCCAAATCAAAGGCGTGTCTATGTGGCACACTGGGCCTGGCTTTCGATGGTGAACCCCGTTAGCATCATGCCATCATCGTCTGGTTTGATCTCTAAGACCGGGACGCCATTTGTTTCGGTCCTTTCGCTGACTACGCTATCACCGTATGATGGTAAGATCTGCTCCTTGGACGAACTTTACGCACCGATGGAAGAGCCGGGATGCCACCCCATTGATCCGGTGTAGCCAGGCGTCCCAAAATGGCAGCGAATGTGATCGGGATGTCGATGACTTGGAAACTGGGACCATTTTGCTTTTCCGAACCACAAATTCAAGGTGGCTATTCCCAAGACTCGCGGACGTCGAGTCGTATGCCTGATTGCTCGAGTCGAGGGCTTTAGATCGCTGCTTTGATCCCTAGCAAATCCATCATTTTGGCCGGAAGGACGTTCACGGATGATCCCCCATCTACCAAGACCCGTGGAGACGACGCTCGTCCGCTTGAACTCATGCAGAGGCTCATTGTGGTCGCCCCCAAATTTTGGAAGGTCGAGCTCATAAAAGTGACGATATTGCCGTAATTGACGTTGCCAATCATCTCGAACCGCTTTCATCAGTGTCACCGTGACGGGAACCATGGTCCGGGCCGTGCTTTCTTCCAACTTGAGCTTGTGCTGGTAAGATGAAGTGAGTAAGGACCAGAGTGAGATGTTAGCCTGAGCGCGCTGAGCCGCGTCAAGACAGATCTTCACTGGGTCCAAGATTTCGCCTTTCTTCGCGTAGGTCCCTTTTCGCCCGCGGCTCGTGCATGGCCGGGCTCTTTTGTCCGTCCGTGGAGGATTCACCGGATTTGACCGGAACGTGTCGAACATTCACCGACTTATGGTTTTGCTTGTCTCTCCTATTTCGTAGCGGGAGGAGCCTCGATTGGCGAAGGCCGCATCGCGCATTTCAATTCGTTCACCGCCATGGCTTTATCAAGCATCAATAGCTGGCTTTGAGATCTTCCCAAGACAGGGTTGGATTATCTGACCTTCGGCCTTCGGTGGCGGTGCGAAGCTCGTCCCACTCGATCATGGAGCAGACATTGCCACGGGCCTTGTGCAGCTAGGCTTGGCCGGAGTAGATGACATAGTAGTCAAACTTTCCCGAGGGTTCTCCAAGGGTTCCGACTGTGGGATCACCGGATTCATACCTCTTTTTCGCTTTTTGTCGAGAAGATAGCTTCTTCTTTCTTCGAGGACGGCCCTCGTTCATCGCATCCCGGAATTCCATTTCCGTGACAAGCACCGCAATCGCGTACGTCCCACCGATGTGTTCGTTGTTCGGCGGTGGTACCGGGACCTCGTGAGGCCGGACGGGCAAGCTTCTCCTCTCGGAAGGTCTTGTGGCCTTACGTCATAACTCGCATGGCTCACGATGCAGGTAACAAAGCTGACTCTCCTCGGGAGACAAATGAGACGCATGTTAGAGGGCCGTAGGAGCACCATGCACTGAAGCCCTGTAGTCAGGTGGCTAATGTTCCGAAGGGCGTATGGCACCTTCGGGCATCTCAAGCTTGTTTAAGCCACCTTTGACGTTTCTCAATAGCCATGAGGACTCCGCGTGCAAACTTCTTCCAATGTTTCTGGAAATTTCTTGGGTGGTAAGGGGTCCCGTTCATCATCGTTAAGTTATCCACCGACTTGGCCATTGGGAATCGACTTGGACCGTCCCCGGTGACAGAGTCAGGAAGTGAGGCAGGACCTGGCTGCTTTTGACACCTGGGAGACGGGTTCCTCGGTACTCTCGACCACTCTCTCGTTAGCCGGGAGGGGGCGACGGGCAAGGTTTAGACACAGGAATGGGCCTAACGGATAAAAGGCCGGGAAAGCTCACGTGGTACAAGCTGTGTGTTTCCGTTTCTTTTATTTTCTTGATTTTTTTGTTGTTTTAATTTTTACTTAAAACAAGTTTTCTCGTAATCCTAGGTAGGAGTTGGAAAAGATTGCTCTTCTTTTTTCGCAACTAGTGCTAGATCCCCGGGTCGCGGAGACCATCCGTGCGACTATAAGCCCCTCGTTTTGCACCCGTATTTTCGGACATCCCAGCGGATGGAGCACCTGTGCGAGGGTCCTATAGCTGCAAGCGGTTTCCACCAAACCTTAAAAGAAAAATCGGTAACCTAAGGACCGAGCCCCGTTTCATGTTCGTTTTGGATGCGTTAGCTTTCACGCGATTAGCGAATCGAAGCCGGCCACACTCGAGTCAAGATCGTGTCAAGAGTCTCGGCATTGACCTTCTTACTTGGCTTGCTTGGCGCTAAGTGGATCCGTGGACGTTAGGGCGTTGGCCGGGTCATATTGGGCTCATGGCCGACGACTGGGGCTATCAAAGGCGTGATGACATGGGTGTCATGCGAGCATGGATGTATATCCGGATCGGAACATCGTTCCTGGGTGTAGCTTCGAAATCAAGATCAGTCAAGATTTTGTGGGCATGACCTTTTCATCAAGTCCATTACAAGTAGGGCAGGATCTTGAGTTCCGAGCCTTGACTCGTAAAATGGCTCACTCTGCATGGTGGATATGTATCCGAGCCGTATGACACCTGACCGGGTAAAACCAACCGAGGTCTCCTGGGACAAAGTGGCCAGACTCAAGACTCAAACGTGTCGGTCACGCTGGCTAGGGACGGGATGTCTTCGAATGATCCCGCCAAGCGTCCAAGAGGCCTAGGAAGACCAAACTGATCGCAACCGAGACCACTCCGGTTGAGGGTTGTAGCTATGTGCAGCCAGATCCGAGGCAAGAAGTTAGCGCTGTGAGTCTGTGCAAAGGTGTAACCGAGGCAAGACTATGAGTAGTGTT
Source organism: Adenophora triphylla var. japonica (assembly GCA_022495995.1). Taxonomy (NCBI): domain Eukaryota; kingdom Viridiplantae; phylum Streptophyta; class Magnoliopsida; order Asterales; family Campanulaceae; genus Adenophora; species Adenophora triphylla. The sequence goes on from JAFEMH010007859.1 coordinate 7,122, forward strand.
AGCTGCAACGAGGTGCGCGAAAGGCGAGTAGCCGTGCGGTGTAACCGAGGCAGCACAAGAATAAGAGTAATGCACGCTGGTCTCTAAAATTCTTTTCTCTCGAGTAAAACAGAAGTTTTTGAAGAATTTTAAATGTAATGCATTGCATGTACGTATATGATGCATTTTTTTTTTGTATTTTATTTTTTTTTTTGTAAAAATAAAACGAAGCACGCTGCACACACACAACAATGCTTAAAGAAGGGGTAAAATGAAAGTTTCGACCCTCATCATCGTTTTAAAATCTTGTTTGTTTTTAAAAGTTTTTTAAATAAAATTCCCCTACGGGAGTCGCCTAACCGAAATTATCTGATCCGAGAGGCGCGTGTTCGCGCCCGCATCCTGCATTTCCCGCTTCGCGCCGTTTTTCAAAGCTGGAGGTGTCTCGCCGTCAGCTTATTTGTACAGTCGCCACGCCGTTTTTATTAAGCCCAAAACATTGAAAGGCCACGTTTAAAGATAATTTTAAACCGTTTTTGTGTGATGAGATTTCGAGTTCGGAGGCCGATGACCTCGAAGAGAATATTAGGAATATTAGAGCTCACTCCGAGCCGCCTCGTAAACGAGTCTTTCTGTATACCCCTAATATCCTTTAAATGTCAGCAAAGGTAAAGTGTTTTTTTAAAAATGCATGCCGCATCTATGTCTACATTGTATGCTATGTATGGAAATGTATTGAAATAGGAAGGAAGGTGCCTACCAATGTTGGTCATGTCTCCTGTCTTCTCCGCTGGGAATAGTGTTCTCGAGGTCTGAGAGTGCCTCTGCACGGACGGATTACTTCTCGAAGGGCCTCTATTGGCTCCTGCGGGGCGCAGTTTCACGTGAGTTGATGTCAGCCGCAGCCGCGTTTGGGCAGAAGTCTGCGCGTTGAAATTACCCGGGGATCCGGGCTCGCGCGCGACAGCCCCAGTGGTGGTCTCTAGCTGTTTCGCTGTTTGGGAATGCCGCCCCTGATCCGAGGCAAGCACAACCGCGCCCGCATCCGGCTTATTCCGTCTTAGCGTTTTGCGAGGCTGGAGGTGTCTCGCCGTGTTTTGCTTTGTAGAGTCGCTGTCACTGCCGTTTTATTAAGCCTCAAAACATTGGAAAAGGGCATCAGCTTTAAAAAGATAAATTTTAAACCTGCTTGTGTGACGCAGATTTTGAGTTCTGAGGTCGATGACTCCTGCATGAATGATTAGAACATTAGTTCACTCCAGCTCGCTCTAGAAACTAGCCCCTCTGACACCCTAACATCCTTTAAAATGTTGTGCGTGTGTGTGTGTGCTTTTAAAAATGCACGTCGTACTCCATGTCTATATCAGTACTGAAATGTATTCAAATAGCGTAGGAAGGAAGCCTTACCAATGTTGGTTCGTGTCTGCCTTCTCCTGGTAGGGAATAGGCTTGAGGCCTAACAGCTCCGAATTGCTTGTGGACGCCGGCTGTCCCGCGACGCAGCCTCGGCGTGAGTCGAGGCTGCAGCTTCGCCGGCAGCAGGTCTCTGGCTGCGGCGCGGATCACGGATCACTGGCAGCAGGTTCTAAGGCAAGGCCATGTGGCAGGAGTCACCGCCAAAGTGCAGTTTCTGCGTGGCTCGATCACCGTCGGTTTGACTCGGAAAGAGCCGGACACCGGGAAAGACTGTGCAAGGCCTCGAGTACCACTTTAGGGCCTCGTAGTACCTCGAGAGTGCCTTGTGGGCAGCGCGGAGCCGCCTCTGAGCGCTCGGAGAGGCTTCTGAGCACCTCTAGGGGCTCTAAGGCCTCTAAGGATCCGAAGGCCGGAATGCCTCAAAGGTCTTAGAAGGGGAGCCGAAGGCTTGGGAGGAAGAGAGAAGTCAGGAGGCGCTAAAATGTGAGGAGGGGGAGCCCTCTATTTATAGTCTCGTATTTGTGCAAAGAGGTCCGTACTCTGACCTCCTCGTTATCCAGATTTTGGTTTTCCCCGATTTGAGGGAATATGCAATGATGGTGAATATTCGAAACGATGACTGTCCCTCGGCAAAGAGGTCCGTACGGACCATCTTCGTATGCAAAGAGGTCCGTACTTTAATTGGCCCCAGATGGAAACCATCATTTCTCCCGGATTCGAGGGAATATTGTGGACTTTATGATCTGCGCAATTATGGAAACAAAGAGGTCCGTATCGACCTATATTGCTTTTCCGGGCTTCGAAAATTCTAAAGGTCCTTTTGTCCCTTTATCCTGCAAAGGCTCCTCCCTTGGCTCAAGGTCAGGGCTCGAGAGGGTTTCTGAGCGAGTTTCTTTGAGGAGAGAGGTCTCGAGACCGCGCGGATGAGTCTCGCGGTGTTTCCCCGGGTGCTGAGTGAGCATCCGCATTGGGGTACTTCTTACAGGCTTCTCCTCGACGACGCCACTTGGCGAAAGAAGTGGGGCCGCCGATAAGATAAGTGGTCCTAACTGGATCGCGCTACTGGGAGAGGGAAGGCCGACTGTGGAGGGTCGGGGTTGAGGACGTGCGGTGTCCTTTCTTTGGGGGCGACCGTTTAGGTCAATAGGCTGGACCCCGGGAGGATTCTACGCATCCCCGCGGGAATCAAGCCCGGCCGTAGTTCGGCGCTGGGCGAGCGCTCTCAGTGAGCGCTGCTGTGGTGCCCCGTGGGAGTGTCAGCACTGGGCCGAGGTCGGGCAGATAAGGGACGTGGAGGCGTCCCGCGACCGCATAGGCCGGTGATAAAGGATGCTGTGGCGCCCCAAGCATCAGATAGTCGCGAGGCGGGGATTTGGGCAAGGCCTGGCGACCATGATAGCCAGGATGGGCGACGGGCAAGTCCGTAAGTAGACCGCAGATAGCGTGATAAGGATTGCCAGTACTTCGGGTAGACCGCAGAGTTCCGGATAAAGGACGCAGCGGCGCCCCCACAATCGTGATAATGGTGATAAGCGGACGCCGCGCGGTCTGGGCATCAGATAAAGTTTTAGTGGATAGTGACGCCGCGGCGTCTGGCATCAGATAGCTCGGGTGATAGTAGACGCTGGCATGCCCATGGCCCGCACGCGATAGGTCGTTGGAGGCGACGCAGGCGCCCTGCGACCGTGATAAAGTCGCGATAAGTGACGCCAGCGGCGTCCAGCACCAGATGTAGTTTTTTAGCAAGGTAGACGCGGCGCCCGGCACTCGAGGAATGTGATAAGGACGCCGCGAAGGCCCCGCGCACCGTGATAAATGCATAAGACGCGGCGCGCCCCGTGACCGTATAAGCCTGGATAGTGACGCCAAGTATGCCCAGCAACCAAAGATAGGTCAGCGATAAGATGCGCGCCCACACCCAGATAGCTCTGGATGCAGGACGGGCGGCGTCCGGCGACCGTATGCCTGATAAGGACGTGGGCGGCGTCCGGCACCGGGCATGCCTGGATAAAGACGTACGGCGCCCTGCTAATCGTGATAAACGATAAGGACGTGGCGCGTGGCGCCCGTGACCGATAGTCGATAAGGACGTGCAGTGGCGTCCCGTGACCGTGATAGTGCCTGATAAGCAGTGACGGTGGCGCCCGCGAACGATAAACCTGATAAGGACGCCAAAGGGCGTCCAAGCATCAGATGTGCCTGATAAAGCGGACGCCAGCCAAGGCCCTGGTGACCGATAAATGTGCTGATAAGGACGCAAGTATGTCCTGAGTAATCAGATAGGTCGCATGATGGGCGGACGTATGGCCCTTTGGCGACCGTGATAAAGTCGATGGTAAGGACGGGCGGCGTCCCGGGCGATCAGATAGTCAGCCGTGAGGCGACGCGCGAAGGTCCGGCATCAGAGCAGTCGGATGCAAGTGACGCATGGTCTCGGTGACCAGACAGTCGGGGTGATAGGAATGGGCGGCGTCCTGGTGACCGTGATAAGTCGGTGATAAAGGACGGTGCGGCGTCCGGGGCGAGCATCAGATAGTGTTTCTGATAAGGACGTGGGCGAGGCCCGGGCGCACCGTATGCCTGATAAGGACGTGGGCGGCGTCCCGGGTGACCGGAGAGGGTGATGGCACGTGGTGGCTGTCCCGTGACCGCATAGCCTGATAAAGTGACGTGGGCGCGGCGTCCGGTGACCGCATAGGTCAAAATGTGAGGACGTGGGCGGCGTCCCCGGGATGGAAGTTTTACGATTTTCCTAATCGGTGGTTTAAGGCCTTCCGGCCTAGGAGGCTGGTGGAGACTCTGAATTTCGCCATCTCGGGCGTGTCAGCCACTCAGGTTTTTGCATGTCGGGATGTAGAAGGCCTGACTTACGATGACCGCGGTCCAGGCCGCCGTTGAAGGGGCATGATGACGGCCGATGATCGTTTCCATCATTTACGCTTTGGGAGGCGCTTCGTGCTCGGGGGACTTGTACTTGAGGTGTCAGTCTTTCCGCGTGCTTGTTTTGCCGTTGGAGTGGCGAGAATGATGGTCGATGCCGGTACGCACCCGCATGACTTCCCTTCTGACTCTGGCTTCGGGATGAGCCTCGGCCTACTTCGATGGTCGCGCTGCGCCGTCGCTGAGCGGGCGTGCCTGGCTTACATCTCACCGCCGGCCACAATCAGCTGGGACGCATGACCGCAGTGGGCCCTTTCTATCTGGGAAGATGACTTCTGACTTCCTCTTCGGTGGCCAGCTGGCCGAGCTGTCGCCGAGCGCTTTGGGGGCGTCTCGTGCCTCGGGATTCGTGGCCGGGAGGCGTCGCCTTTCTCGGGACTGTCAGTCAGCTTCAGCGTTTTGGAGGCGTCTCAAGGCTGGGATTCGTGGCCGGGAGGTGGCCAGCTCCTTCTTTGAATTGCCGCTGAGCTTGCAAGTGGTTGAATTGCCGTTGGAGGCGAGGCCCTGGCCATCCGATCGCCGGGATCAATTGCCGCCAGCCATGACCTGTTTACGCTGACGGCCAAATGCATGTCAATTCGCCGGATGCGGCGGCACGGCCTACGCCGACGGCCGCGATTGAATTGCCGTTGAGGCTAGACCCAATCTTAATCGACTACTTTATCGAATTGCCGTTGAGCTGGCGAGGGAATCGTCTTACGCCGATTTACTAGGGATTGAAACGCCGCCGGGTCGGGCGACTGGCCTTACACCACGCCGCCGTGGAACGCCATGAAGGGCGGTGACCCGCCTTACGTTGATCAGCCGGGTCAATTTGAGCGCCAGAGCTGGCGACCTATCGCACAAATCGACGGCCTCACGTGGAATCACTGGGGTCAGGGCGAGGACCTGGCCTTTACGTTGACTACTGGGCCGAACTGCCGCTGAGCTGGCGAGGACCGGTCTCTTGACTACTACGGTGGTCAATTGAAGGGTTAGGACCATTCCGCACTCTTGGATTTGGCCGGAAAAGGCCTTAGACATTGTACCAAAAAGTGCAAAGATTATATAGGGCAGAAAGTAATTTTGGCCATGTTCCTCGCAAAGAGGGGTCCGCATCTGACTCAACCTCGGGTTGCAAAGAGGTCCCATTTTGCATTTTAACCAACGTTGACTTTTACAGCCTCCTTCAGATTTTGACCAAAGCGTTAAAACCGAGGCTCCTCTCACTTCTTCTTCTTCACTACGAAATGAGAGAGAGAAGGGAGAAAACCTCCATTTTTGTGCCCACTCAAAATCTTCCATTTTTCCTTCTTTGACTGCTTACGCAATGGGCTTTAGGGATTCTCAAGGAGCTTTGTAGGACATATGCTAGCCAGAAGTGGTCGAGCGCAGCGAATGGAGCTTCAAAGGAATTTGGACCTCGTTCGCTCCATCTTCGAAGAACCCTGGAGTGTTTTGTATCCGAATCCCAACAAAATGTGGGAGGGTGCATAATCGTCGCTCCATGAACGCTGGGGAGGTAAGAAACGGTTCGTTTCGCTGATTCCCCTCGTCAATTTTTGAATGCTAGAACTAGGTTTTAGTTTTTCGCATTTTTGAATTTTTGTTATTATTTTATGCCTTTTTGTGGAAATTTGGGATGAATTGTTGACAAATGGACAATGTAAAAATTGTGGGTAGATGTGTATTTTGTGCGTAAATGTAGTAGATTAGCTCTTATTTGTGAAAATAAAGTGCCTATCATGCTGTGTTTTGTAGACCGTATGCTATTTGGGATGTGCGACATTATGAGAAAAATTATCGTGGTAATGATAATTTTGTGAAAAATGTGACATACGGGCCGCAGGTTTTGTGACTAAAGTTATACGTGAAGCAGTGTGTGCCGTGGTCGGGACGGATTTTCTTTCGAGAACGTCGATAAGGTGTGCCGTGTTTTTGGGCGAGATTTTGATTTCATGGGAAAATATAAAATGTGTCGTGGGTAAAGCCTAATCCCCCTTTTCCCCCCTTTTTTTTTTTTTTTTTTTTTTTTGAGAAAGATGGCTATACACAAAATGGTGTGCGGTTTTTGTGACTTTTGATCAAGTATGGGAAAAATCATATGCATGATATATGTGAAAAATCGTGTGCATTATATTGTGCTAGAAATATGCATCAGTACCGTGCTTCAGGATTTAAGCTACATCGGAAAATTATATGGAAAATGCTATATGTGCCGTTATAAAGTTAAGTATATTGGCACCGTGGATTGACGACCTTTCGCTGTGGTTTACCCGCAGATGTCTGGGCTTACAAATGTGGAAGGCTGTAAGAGGCAGGGATGAAGACTCGAGGATCGCTCGAGGCCAGTTTGTGGAGCTACGGTGCCGGATGCTCGAAGGATCTCTGCTGTGCTGAGGGCCGAGGTCCCCTGAGGGTCGGGTTTATGCTTCCGGCCTAGGTGTTCTGCTTGAGAACCCGGGCCGGAGCTGCTTCCGACACGAGGAACTGAACAAGAGTGCCCTTCCCCGGGCCTTTCCGAGTATCGCGGGATACCACCCACACCTTCCACCAGCCTGAGTCATGAGGTGACAAGTGACGCCCACTGTGATTTTGCCGTTATTACGGCTCTCCTTCAAAGTGGGAGCCTCAAGTGAGGAAGGGAGGAGATATGATCTCGATGATGTGGCCGACTCGAGCCCGCCGGGCCTTTGAGCCTCGTCCCCGCAGGGCCTGGGATGCCGTCAGAGGCCGGAGCTGCAGAGATGAGGATCACTGCCAATATTTGGGCCTACACCCGGGTACCTGGCCAGTGGACAATGGAGCGAATTCTGGGCGCGCTCTTCTTCGTGGTACGTGACCGGCCCGAGACTCCTTCTCGTAACCACGCGCATCCGCAGCCTCCTCGGGCTCGCCGTCACTGAGAGCTTTGGACCTGATTTGGATAGTGGTCTCGCGACATTGCTTGGGGCAGGCAGCTTGGCCGAGCTTCCTACTTCTTCTTTTGGACCGGTTTAGCTCTGGGGTGGCCACCTTCGCCTCGGCTTTGATTTTGCCTCGGAGGTATGAGTTTATTCAGTCAAGTTTTTGATTTAGCAACTTGTCGTTTCTCCATTTTTTTTTTGGCCGAGCTCTTCCCCGCTTTTGTCGCAGTGTGTGGCCTTATGAGGTCTTTCACGCTTCCCGTGGGATAGTAATCCAAATGGGTCAGCTTTCGCTGCACTCGCTACGCTTCTGGGCTGGCTCGTACGGCCAGGAGGAGGAGTGGACCCCAAAGGGGTAAGCTCACCATCGCCTACTTAGGGAGGTGCAGTGGAGCTGCCGGGAGCCGAGATAGCCGTGGAGGGGTTCTGTCTTGTTCCCATGGGCTCCTGCAGGTAGAGGAGTGACTTAGAGTTTGAGGGAGCTCCCCGAGGCGACGGCTCGGCACGGAAGAATCTTGTCCGAAGGGCTTCGACTTCATGCGACGCCTACGTATCTCGGGGAGCGAGAGTCTTCTGGGCAAAAGGCATGGCCCGAGGTGTGCTTCCATTGGCTCCGAGGATCCTCCGCTTTGGGGATGTTTGACTCCTCCGGGATATGGATGTGCTAGATTTTGAGAGGTACTCTTGGCGGTGCGGGTGCCGAGGGGAGTTCATTTTGTTTGGTGAGGAGTCACAGAGACCTTCTGTTAGGAGGAAGCCGGAGGACGCCCGCGGTGAGTGGCGCAGGGAGAGCAGAGGCCGGGTCGCGAGGCTCCCCTGCAGGTTCCGATGCCGGGGCCGGATTTCACTTAATAAAGTCCGCGGGGACGGATCGCGGAAGGGAGGAGGCTGTGCATCTACCCGTTCGTTCCGAAAGCAGAGCTCTGCTGCGCACGCAGTGAATCCCGATAGGATCGCGAGTTGAAGTGCCTTTGACTCTTTTCCATCTTGGCATCTTTTCTGCGTTTTTCTCTTTTTGTTGTTGAGTATGACCGCATTTCGATGAGCGTTTCCTTGAGTGTTTGCTTGTGCGGAGTCCCGGAGGGAGCTCTACGATGCATTTGACTCGCCGCCGTTCGTTGTGTGGCGCACTAGATCCTTTGCTAAGAAGATGGCGTCGAAGATGTTCCTTGCACGGCCTCGCGTCGTATGCCGGCGTATGAGCCGATGCGCCTTCGAGGCATCTGGGCCTGGATGTCATCCTCCACCGGGAGCCAGCAGCCAGGGCCGCAGCTCAGAGGAGGACCTTCGAGAGAGGCGCGCCACGCATGGATGCCGGGACGCCTCCCTACGGAGCTGCGATGGCCTTCGAGGGAGCAGCCCTTTTGCTCGGCCCCTTCATGCCAAGCAGTGGCGCTCGTGGTGAGGGATTCTCGTAGCCTTCTTTCTTCGACCCTTTCGCCGGATTTGATCCTTCTCGGGACATTATTTTGAGTGGCGAGGCCCGGAGGGGCTCGGTACTGCGATGACGATGGGCGTGACGGAAGCGAGTTCACTTTGGGATGCCCGATTTTTCTTTGGAGGATCTCTGGCGAGGATGATGATGACGAGGGCTGCGATTAGTATTCATTTGCTTTCCCTCTTTCCGTATTTCCTCCCTCTTTTTTTTTTTTTTTTTTTTTTTTTGTTTAGCAAATGCATTTTGTAAATTGCTGTAATAAAACATACGTATTTCGCATGGCAAACGGTATTTTATTTTTAAGATGTAATGTCATTTATTTTTGTGATTCCCGGGAATTGTCCTAGAAATTGTTGCTATTATTATTTTTATTTTTTTTTTCAGTACATGCCACGTGAGCCGGAGAGTGCAAGGTTTGTGAGTAAAGCTATTGCTCATTTAAAATGCCGAGTAAGCTGGGCCAAATTGCTGACCTGTTTGGAGCAAAGGTTTCTTTCAGCCATAACGTGTTGCTGTTAATCTTGTTCTACGGGAAATGGGCCTGATTCGCAAAAGAGGTCCCATGATGGTACTGTATTGGGCCCAGGACCTTCTATTGCAAAGAGGTCCCATTATCACCAACCCTTGCTTTTCGTGAGGACTTAAATGTTTTCCGAGTGTCTGGACTTTCTCCCATTCCCCATTTGCCCATTTTCGAGCTTTCTTCCCCATTTTCTCTAGGACCTCCATTTTTGCCATGGATTCTTCGTATGTTCCTAGAATTTTGCCGAGGCTTTCGCGGGGAGGCGGGCACACTTCCTGAGCAAATAAAACGTGGATGCGGCGCCACATGAGGCATCGTAGACGGCTTTCGAGGTAAGGTTTCGTCTTTGCTCAGCTTGGTCTTTTAAGGAGTTGGTTCTGATTGGGATTTGTTGCGGGAGCCGCTTCGGGATGTTAGGAGGCACGTGTAATCAAGCTCCTATAATGAAATGGTGCCCACTTTTGAAGATTTTCGGGCTTTGATTGGAGGATCGGAGGTGGAGGCCATCTCGCTTCCTTTGGTCTATGGTGCCGCGCAGCGTGAAGCTTGCAGACTTTCTTCGTACTTCGTTGGAAGAAGTGCAGAGGCATGATCCTTAATTCGGGTCATATCGACATTTCTAAGCATTGCGCCGAGCGGTTCATGGTTGATGATGAGGAGTGACGTCTCTTGGGATGTATTTGCCTTGTGCGTGATAGCGACGCTTTTCATGGTCGTTCCTTGGCATTTGTGATGGCGCTTTGCTAGATGTGGTAGGGCACTGCAGCCGGGAGAGGATATTGTCCCGTTGGTGTTGGAGACTCTTCATGGTATCGACTGTCCGGCGACCGGGGATCGCTTTTATGAGAGGGGAAGCCCCGCTTTGCTCACCTTGTGGCCGCGAGAGAGACTTCGTGCCATGCCCGAGGCTCCGACGTCGTTTAGCCCGTGGTCATTTGCTCGCCGACCTTGTGTTGGATATGGATCACCCGCCCGGAGAGATGGATGGCACGGCTTGGTACGCATCGATCCGCCGGTGGGTTCCCTTTGGAGGATTGAGACCAGAGGATCTTCAGCAGAAGGGTCCTACGTTGTCGAGTTCCAGTTTGTCTGGGTCCTCCTTCTATATTCCGTCGCTTGTTTCGTCAGTTTGGGATGAAGCAGAGCCTTTGTTGAGTGCAGGATGACCTTGCTACCGGCGGAGGTAGTTCCTCTCTCGTATGGCGCCTTCGTGTGCCTTCTCGTATTTTCTCTCGAGGGTATGGAAGTATTCCGCTTTCCCTCCCGTGGTGCTCCTTAGACGTCGGGAGCGTTGTGTTGACGACCTTCAAGATTCGGGCTGGTATGAGCAAAGCGGCATATTTGTCGCGATCCCAGTGGTCTTGGGAGAGCAGTGCGTGCAGCGATTACTGGGACCCGCTGTCAGAAGCAGGCTATTGCCTTAGGAGTTCCGAAGCCCGGTCCGACCCTTTGGATGTAACGGGGAGACGCTTTGTTTGACTACGAGACTAGAGTTGACCGACCGACAGGGAGAGGTCCTCTTTGGACTCGCATCATAGGAGTGAGATCCGAGCCGAAGCACGAGCGAATGAAGCCACGAGAGCTACTGGATTATTGACTCTACGGGAGGACCCCAGATCTCTGACCGAGAGACGCAGAGTTGGTTCACGTGGAGCGAAAGAGGACTCGCCAGAGACGAGGGAAGAAAGGAAAGAATGGCGAGGGGACAAGCGCAGATGGCGCGGAATGACCTCCTAGGTATCCATTCATTGCATTGCAAACACATTATTAGTTAAATGTATTAAGCTGTTTTTTAGCATGTTGTGAACTTGAGAGTAGACCGTGCTTGAACTCATCAAGAAATGTTGTAACCGTTAGTGATTTGTGATTTACTTTTAAAGCTTTGTCGAGACGCAAGATCTCTTGTTTGCCTTTGTTTCTTTTGTGCGCTTTGTCGGCGTCCATCTTTGGACTTTTCTCAGACATTGCATCCGCGGGCTAGCAGTGGGCCCGACGAGTAATCCTTTTCTTTGAGAGGTTTTGTATTTGGCTGAGAGGTTGCATGCTCCCTTGACAAGTCGTTTTGACGGTCTTTTTCGCAGCTTTCTTGCCGCTTGTTGGCGTCGGGCTCTTGACCTCAATTTTGCAGCTTCTGCTTGAGCTTCTTTTATTTATTGTTTTTTTTTGTGAGCCCTTGCTCGAGCTCTCTTTTTTTTTTTTGTTTTTTTTGTGAGCCTCTTGCTCGAGCTCTTTTTTTTTTTTGTTTTTTTTTTGTGAGCCTCGTTTCGAGCTCTTTTTTTTTTTTTTTTTTTTTTTTGAAGCGCGTGAGGGCGAAGACAAGCCCCCCGGCTTCGGGAAGCAAACATGAGTCAATGTTTGATGTCTGATGACCCTTCTGATGTCCTTTTTGATGTTGCCTTGGCCGGGCTCGTTTCGACTTGGTCAAGGTGGCTGACTGGGGCGTGTTCTTGAAAAGTGCGGAGCTTGATGGAGGTCTTGATTGACATTCAAACTTTTGACTTTTTTGGTGTATTTTTAGACCGGACCAATTAAGGTTGCCTACGTTCCCTTACTAGAGGGCTCAGTGCACGTAGTTCGACACTACATGGAGTGCCAAGAGATGCCAGCTTGTTCTTCTTCAGGCGAAGTATCTGCGAAGTTTGCTTCCGTTGACTGGATTCATGAAGGGATTGCCGTCTAGGTCCTTAGCTTCATGGCGCTCCTGAGAAGATCTTTTGAACCACGAAAGGGCCGATCCATGTGGGGTTCCCATTTTCCCAGTGGGTTGGTTCGAGTGGGAGGCTTTTCTTTCGAGTACAAGGTCACCTTCCCCGATGTCTCGGGATTTGACTTTCTTGTCGAAAGCTCTAGCCATCCTTGTCTTTGATGACTCGGGCGTGTTCCATGGCCTTTAGTCGTCGCCAAGTCATTCTAGCGCAGCCAATTCGTCATGCTCGGCTTCGAGCCATTCTACTTCGTTGATGTCATTTTCCAGAAGAAGACTCTGAGTGAGGGAATTTCTAGCTCGATGGGAAGGACTGGCTTCCATCCCGTATGTCGGGCAAATGGGGTTTCTCCTGGTGACTCGACCGATGTGCGGTAGCCCCAAAGTGCAAGGTGCAGCTTCTCGGGCCAATCTCGTCCTCGGGTGGTCATTTTTCGGATGATCCGTCTCGAGGGTTTTGTTCTGGTCGCTCTACGCGGCGCCGTTTGTTTGTGGCCTGGAGGGAGAAGATTTGTGGCGTGTGATCTTGAATTCACCCAAGAATATGTCAAATTCTCCTTCGAAGTGTGAGCCGTTGTCCGATATGACCTCATTTGGGATGCCGTATCGGCATATGATGTTTTCCTTGAGGAAATGTGCGACCTTCTTGGAGTGCGAGTACTCTTGTAGGACTCGCCCGACCCATTTGGTGAAGTAGTCGATGGCTACTAAGATGAACTCGTGATCCGTCTTTGCCGCCGGGCGAGCGATTTTCCGATGACGTCAATTCCCAAGTGGCAAAGGGCCAAGGCGTAGTCATGCAAGAGAGATCGTGGGGCGGCAGATGATTGAGGTTGGAGAAGCCGTGGCACTTGTCACAGCCTTTCTGACAAAGTGGATGCAATGCGCTCCATGGAGATCCAAGAGTAGCCCATCCCGAGAATGATTTGCATCGTGGCTCGGCGTTCATGTGGGGACCGCAAGCCCCATTGTGGACTTCGTTCATGAACTTGTCTCGCTTCTTCCTGGGCCGACGCAGCGTAGGAGTGGCCCATGGTAGCGTTTCTTGTATAACATGTCCCCAGAGATGACGAAGCGAGAGGCAAGGCGTTTTAGGGCCATGATGCTCTTGGTTTTGACCCCTTCGGGTGTTGACCTTCCCTGTTCATGAAGGCGGTTTCCCGTTCTTGAGGTATTGGAAGATCGCTTGTCTTTGGAAATGGCGTCGGACTTGCGTCTCTTTCGCTCTTCAATCTTGCAAATCGTTGTGATTAAAACCTTCTCGTGACTTGGGCCCGGTTTTTCTCTCGTTTGACAACATGCTTAAAGATGTGCTTAATGTATTGTTCGTTTAATGTGTCTGCTTCTTTATCAAGTGAATCGTTATTAACTCTTGTTTGTGTGTTAGTTAATTTATCGGTTGTTAAAGATGCAATGAGAGGATACTCGGAAAGATCGAAGCATTCATTAAGAGCATACGGGAATACATTATTGGCAATGAGTTCGTAATCTTCCGGCGTGAGGCCATCGAGATGACTCGAGAGACTCAAATTCAAAGCTAATGGACTCAGGATGAGTTTCTGACACTAGACTCTAGGGCTCGAGGGTCGACCAAGTTGTTCGATCATGTCCTTTTGTCGGGCAAAGGCTCGGAGAATGTGGCCCAGCTTATTGAGGGCAATGAGCTTGATAGGAGAAGGGGCTTGAAAGGCTTTATGTCACCGTTCCCGATCATTGCTATCACAGAGTTATCGAAACAAAATCGATTAGATCCGGCATCTCGATTTCTTCTTTGAAGAGCAAGGTGTAGCAGTGGTTCGTCCCAAGCATCGTCTCGCGGAGTCTCTTGCTTTTGTCTTGGGCATTGCTAGCTCGAATGCGGACTCGCCCCGCTTGTTGAAGGCAGGGTGTTGACAGAGAGTTTTTCGAATTCTTCCGCCAAAGAGGGGGTTTTCCCAACCAAAATTCGCCTGTGAATAGTGGTGGTCAGTGGATCCCGGCAGGGCGGTGTGTCGAGGAATGCTCTTCGGACGGGATTTGGCTTGAGGCCTCCGAATCTTGCCAGTTCCGCCGGAGCTTGTCCATGGTTGTCGGCCGCCTTTGTTTGGCGCCGATCAATTCTGTTCCCTTTTCGGATCTTCTTCCAAGTTGCCGGCCTTCCTTGTGAAGTACTTGGTCATGTCGAAGGCTGTAGGGACGAAGATCGGAGGTTGTGTGCAAGCCTCTTTTGTTATCTCGTGGAGCGTTTACGTGCAGCTCGCTTGTCCTCCGCAATGTGTTCGGGAGTAGGAGAGTATCCCAGCCGTGCGGTGGTATTCTGCTCTTTGATATTGATGATCCGCTGAGTGCCACGATGGCGTTTCCCAAACCGAGCCCCGGGATGTAGTTCATGTGCTTCATCATTTTCATCTGGGAGTGGATCTTGTCCCAAATCAAAGGCAGTCTATGTGGCACACTTGGGCCTTTGGGCTTTCGATGGTGAACCCTGTTAACATCATGCCATCATCGTCGGGTTTTGATTTCTAAGACCGGGACGCCGTTGGTATCGGTCCCTTTCAGCGACTATGCTGTCGTCGCCGTAGATGATGGTCATATCTCGTCCTTGGACGAACTTTACGCACCGATGGAGAGTGGATGCCACCCCATTGATCCGATGTAGCCAAGGGCGTCCCGTAATGGCAAAGTGAATGTGATCGGGATGTCGATGACTTGGAAGTCCTGTCGGGACCATTTGTTTTCCAAACCAAAGGTTCAAGGTGGCTATTCCCAAGACCGGGCGGGATGTCGAGTCGTATGCCTTGATTGCCTCGAGTCGAGGTTTTAGATCGCTTGCTTTGATCCCTAGCAAATCCATCATTTTGGCTGGAAGGACGTTCATGGATGATCCCCATCTACCAATACCCGAGGGAGACGGCGCTCGTCCGCTTGAACCGCATGTAGAGAGGCTCGTTGTGGTCGCCCCCAAATTTTGGAAGATCGAGTTCGCGAAGGTGATGATATTGCTGTAATTGACGTTGCCAATCATCCGAACCGCCTCCTCAGTGTCACCGTGATGGGAACCATGGTCCGGGCCAGGCTTTCTTCCAACTTGAGCTTGTGCGGGTAAGATGAAGTGAGTAAGGACCGAGTGAGATGTTAGCCTCGAGTGCGCTTGAGAGCGCGTTAAGACAGATCTTCACCTTTGGGTCCGTGGTTTCACTTCTTTGGCGTAGGGTCCCTTTTCGCCCGTGGCTCGTGGTATGACCGGCCTTTGTACGTCCGTGGAGGATTCACCGGGATTTGACCGGAACGTGTCGAACATTCACCTCTGGACTTGTGGTTTTGCTTGTCTCTCCCGTTTCGGAGTGGGAGGAGCCTCGATTGGCGTAAGGCCGATCGCGCATTTCAATTCGTTCACCGTCATGGCTTTTACCGAAGCATCAATAGTGGCTTTGAGATCTTCCCAAGACAGGGGTTGGATTATCCGACCTTCGGGCCTTCGTTGGCGGTGCGGCTCGTCCTGCTGATCATGGAGCAAACATTGCCGTGGCCCCCCGTGCGTAACTAGGCCAGGGAGATTTCTGAGTAGATGACGTAGTAGTCAAACCTTCCTGAGGGTTCTCCAAGGGTTCCGACCGTGGGATCACCAGATTCATACCTCTTTTTCGCCTTTTGTTGAGAAGATAGCTTCTTCTTTCGTCGAGGACGGCCCTCGTTCATTGCATCCCGGGAATTCCATTTCCGGACAAGCACCGCAATCGCACGTCCCACCGAGATGTGTTCGTTGTTCGGCGGTATCGGGACCTCGTGAGGCCGGATGGGCGGGCTTTCCTGCGGAAGGTCTTGTGGCCTTACGTCATAACCGCATGGCTCGTGACGAGGAGTAACAAAGTTGACTTCTCGGGAGACAATGAGAGACGTTAGAGGTCAGTAGGAGCGGCCATAGCTTGGGAAGCCCTGTGTAGTTGGGTGGCTAAGGTTCCGAAGTGGTGCATGGCACCTTCGATCCAGGCTTGTTGCTCACCTTGACGTTTCTCAATAGCCATGAGGACCCGCCAAATTTCTTCCAAAGTGTTGGGAAATTTCTTGGGGTAAGGTCCCGTGCTCATCCTTGTTATCCACCGACTTGGCCACGGGATTTGACGGACCGTCCCTGGTGACGGAGGCTGGGAAGAAGGTAGGACCTTGCCGTTTTGACACCGGGAGACGGGTTCCGGTACTCTCGACCACTCTCTGTTAGCCGGAGGGGGTGATGGGCAAGGTTTAGACACGGGAATGGCCTAACGGGATAAAAGGGGAAAGCTCACGTGGCATGCGGTTTCCGTTTCTTTTATTTTCTTTTTTTTTTGTTGTTTTAATTTACTTAAAACGCATTTTCTCGTAATCCTAGGTAGGTTGGAAAAGATTGCTCTTCTTTTCGCAACTATGCTAGATCCCCGGGTCGGGAGACCATCTCGTGCGGCTATAAGCCCCTCGTTTTGCACCCGTATTTCGACATCCCGGGGTGGACAGCCCCGGGCGAGGGTCCTATAGTGCAAGCGGTTTCCACCGGCCTAAAAGAAAATCGAACCTAAGGACCGAGCTGTCATGTTCGTTTTGATGCGTTAGCCATGTGAATAGTGAACCGAGCCGCCACCGAGTCAAGATCGGGTCAAGAGTTCGGCATGACCTCTCTTTACCTTGCTTGCGCAAGGGACTGTGACGTTAGGCGTTGGTCGGGTCATATCGTCATGGCCGACGTATCAAAGGCGTGATGACATGGTGTCATGCGAGCATGGATGTATATCCGGACGGAACATCGTGCTGGGTGTAGCTTCGGAAATCAAGATCGAGTCAAGATTTTAGCATGACCTTTCATCGCTTTGCTTGCGCAAGGGATCTCGAGTTCCGAGCCTCGACTCGTAAAAATGGCCGGCATGGTATATGTATCTGTAAGCGCCGTATGACACCTGGACTGGTAAAACCAACCGAGTCCGGACAGAGTGTGACTCAAGACTCAAACGTGTGGTTGACGCTTGGCTAGGATGGGATGTTTGGAATGATCCCGTGCGCGCCAAGAGGCCTAGGAAGACCAAACGGATCGCAACCGAGACCACTCCGGTTAAGGGTTGTAGTGTGCGGTGTATCCGAGGCAAAGAAGGCGCATAGTGTGCGGTGTAACCGAGGCAAAGAATGTGAGTAGAGTGCGGTGTAACCGAGGCGAAGAAAGGCGCGTAGTGTGCGGTTTCTAAAATTCTTTTTCCGAGTAAAATAGAAGTTTTTGAAGAATTTTAAATGTATGCGCGAGATGTATATTGATGCATTTTTTTTTGTATTTTTATTTTTTTTGTAAAATAAAAACGAAGCACGTGCACACACACACAACAGTTAAAGGAAGGGGTAAAATGAAAGTTTGACCCTCATCATCGTTTTTAAAAATCTTTTGTTTTTGTTTAAAAGTTTTTAAAACAAAATTTCCCCAACAGAGTCGCCAACTGAAATTACCCGGGATCCGGCTCGCGCGCGGAGCCCCGTGCATCTCGCGTTCGTTCGCCGCTCGGGAATGTTCGCCCGGATCCGAGAGGCAAGACAATCGCGCCCGGCATCTCGGCTTATTCCGTCTTAGCGTTTTGCGAGGTTGGAGGTGTCTCGCCGTGTTTTGCTTTGTAGAGTCGCCACGCCTGTTTTTATTAAGCCCAAAACATTGAAAAAGGGCATCGCTTAAAGATAAATTTTAAACTGTTTTTGTGTGATGAGATTTTGAGTTCGGAGGTCGATGACTCCTCGGGAAGAGAATATTAGAATATTAGAGCTCACCCGAGTCGCCTCGTAAACGAGTCTTTCTGATACCCCTAATATCCTTTAAATGTCGTGTGTGTGTGTGTGCTTTTAAAAATGCATGTCAGTATCGGATGTCTACATTGTATTGAAATGTATTGAAATAGTGTAGGAAGGAAGCCTTACCAATGTTGGTTCGTGTCCGTCTTCCGCAGGGGAATAGTGTTTGAGGTCGGAATAGCGTTCCGAATTGCTTTAGGGATGCCGGTTGTCCGCGGACGAGTTTCGGCGTGAGTTGAGGTTGTAGGCTGCGTTCGGCGAGGTTCGGCGTGCGTGGGGATCGTCGGGATCACTCGGGGCAGGTTCGGCGTGCGTTGTGGTGGCGGTGGAGTCACTCGGGCGGCAGTTTCGGCGTGGTTTGGGATCGTCGGTTTGACTCAA
This sequence comes from Adenophora triphylla var. japonica, assembly GCA_022495995.1. NCBI lineage: Eukaryota > Viridiplantae > Streptophyta > Magnoliopsida > Asterales > Campanulaceae > Adenophora > Adenophora triphylla. The sequence goes on from JAFEMH010007859.1 coordinate 25,163, forward strand.
AGAGCCGGACACCGGGAAAGACTGTGCAAGGCCTCTGAGTACCACGAGGGGCCTCAGAGTACCTCGAGAGTGCCTCGGGGCAGCGCGGAGCGTCTCGGCGCGCTGAGAGGCTTCTGAGCACCTCTAGGGGGCTCGGAAGGCTCCTAAGGATCCGAAGGGGCCGGAATGCCTCGAAAGGTCTTAGAGAGGGGAGCCAAAGGCTTAGGGAGGAAGAGAGAAGGGAGGTGTGAAAATGAGGAGGGGGAGCCCTCTATTTATAGTCTCATTTGGTGCAAAGAGGTCCGTACGGACCTCCTTGGTTATCCAGGATTTTGGTTTTCCTCGATTTGAGGGAATATGCAATGATGGTGAATATTCGAAATGATGATGTCCCTCAGAAAGAGGTCCGTACGGACCATCTTGCATGCAAAGAGGTCCGTACGGACCAAGTCTGCATGGAAACCATCATTTCTCCCGGGATTTGAGGGAATATTGTGGACTTTAAGGGGATTCAGTAATTATGGAAACAAAGAGGTCCGTACGGACCTATATTGCTTTTCCAGTTTCCTGAAAATTCCCAAAAGGTCCTTTTGTCCCTTTTTATCCCAGAAAGGCTCCTCCCTTGGTTTGGTTGGGGGTTTGAGAGGGTTTTGAGTGAGTTTTGAGTGAGAGAGGTCTCTGAGACTGCGTGGATGAGTCTGCGGTGTTTCCCGGGTGTTTGAAAGGGAGTGATCCAGATTGGGGTACTTACAGGCGTGCGTGGGGATCGTCGGGATCACTCGGGCAGAGTTTCGGCGTGTTTTGAGGTGGCAGGAGTCACTCGGGCAGAGTCTCGACGTGGTTTGGGATCGCCGGGACACCGTGGAAAGACAAGGCAAGGCCTCGGAGTACCACGAGGGGCCTCAGAGTACCTCGAGAGTGCCTCGGGGCAGCGCGGGAGCGTCGCGGGAGCGCTCGGGGAGGCTTCGGAGCACCACGAGGGGGCTCGGAAGGCCTCGGAAGGATCCGAAAGGGGCCGGGAATGCCTCGGAAGGACTTAGAGAGGAAGCCAGAAGGCCTAGGGAGGAAGAGAGAAGTGGGAGGTGTGTGAAAATGAGGAGGGGGAGCCCTCATTTATAGTGCCGTATTTGGTGCAAAGAGGTCCGTACGGACCTCCCCGGTAATCCAGACTTTTGGTTTTCCTCGATTTGAGGGAATCTGTGATGATGGAGGAATATTTGCAATTATGATGTTCCCCGTGCAATAAGGTCCGTACATGCACTGCTGACATGCAAAGAGGTCCGTACGGACCAACTCGCAGGGGGTAATCATTTTCCCTGGATTTGAGGGAATATTGTGGACTTTAAGAGGATTCAGTAATTATTAAAGCAAAGAGGTCCGTACGGACCATTATTGCTTTTCCAATTTCCTGAAAATTCCCAAAAGGTCCTTTTGTCCCTTTTTATCCCAGAAAGGCTCCTCCCTTGGTTTGACTGGGGGTTTTGAGAGGGTTTTGAGTGCCAGAGGTCGTCGAGACTGCGTTGATGAGTCTGCGGTGTTTCCCGTGTGTTTGAAAGGGGGTGATCCAGATTGGGGTACTTACAAAGAGGTAGATGTGTCTACCCTAGGTCTCAGGAAATCATTCATAGTTTGTGCCGGTGGTTCTGCCATCTCGGATTTTTCTTCCTCTACCTTGGTGGTGGAGGGTTCTGATTCGATGTCCAAATCCGAGAAAAGGGTATTAAAGAGGGGATCGCCCTCAAATACTTCCTCAAGTCTATTTATGTTATCGTCCAATGGCACCAATGTAGGCTTCAAAGAACGAAGACCTTGCATTCACTACCTAACCTACTTGTTTACTTGCAACAAGTCCCCGGCAACGGCGCCAAAAACTTGATGGAGGAAAATTCCTCTTGTAATAAAAACCGAGCAAGTGTACTCACTACCGGTGTAGCAGTATGCAATTGCAGGGGTCGAATCCACAGAGACTCGTTGGTAAACAAGTGAAGTAAACGCAGTGAATTTTGTAACCAAAGTTTATTGATTTAATTTAAAAACTAAGAGCATAAATTAAATAACAAAAACTAACTAAACGAGAAAGCAGATTATGAGCAGAGATTTGTAGATTGGATTTCACTTCACCATCATTCTATGCAGAATTTTACTTATAAAATATTAACTCAACTTCTAGGGTTCATTCACTTTGGCTAGGATCGACACGGTTAGATGGCCGGATTACAATCCTAAATACTCTCTTAATACTGTAAATTCTATTACGGTACCACAATATGCCAAGAATACATTAAGAACATAAGAATAAAAGAACCTAACTTTAATCAGTTTCTATTACGGCCCTGATTAAAGTTATTCAATTAATAATAGTCTATGTATCAAGATCCCAAATTAATGGCGAATTCGATACCCAATTATTCAAAGATGAGTTCGTATCTTAACATACATCTCAAATCTAAGAATAAGAAATTAAAATCTATTAATGAACTAGAAGGAATCAAATAGAAAGAATTAAAATATTAATGCATAGAAATCCGGCGAAGATCAAAACAATCTACAAATCTAAGAAATTTAGCTACTCATAATTTACAATAATAAAACCTGGAATGATGAATTCTTCTCTTCAATTGATAATTAAAGAAAAGCCTAAAAAACTCCAAAATATATGATATATGATATGATCTAACGTGGCTGCTCCTTTATAAAGAGAAAAGGGCAAAAACAATCAACCAAGGCCAGGAAAAGACAATACTGCCCTTGAGTAATACGCCAAACAGTTGCTGAAATACGGCTTGAGCGCGGCCGCCCTTGTTTGTTGGAGCGGCCGCCCAAGTTGCAGAGAGTTTTGTGCAGAATTCCTTCCAGGCCTTGGCCCCAATTCCTAGCCTTGGCCCCAATTGGCTTCCCAAGTGGCCGGCCCTCCTTAGCAATGGCCCCAATTCCTCGGCCAAATACCATGCAATGCCGTGGCCTAGTTTGTAATATTTAGTATTCGTTTCGTTCCCACAATTGCCAAGTCCATTTTGACCACTGTAATGAATTCTTTTGCACTTCGCTCTTTGAGATTTTATTTTTCATTTAATCCCATGAATTTTTATAAATCAAATTCGTCCAAAAATTCCATATTTCCAGTTCAGTCCCTGAATTTTCCAATATTTCCCATTTGGTCCAAGTTTATTTCACTATTTTCTTTCTCTGCTCCGCTCCACTTTATTCCTTTTGCACTTTTTAGCCATAAAATACACCTTTAATCAGCTCTATACCCTGTACTCATAAAAAACTCACAAACCACATCAAATATACATAAAACTCGGGTATTAAACTCAAGGAAAGCCTAAAAGTGCATCATTTGGATGGGTAAATACACATCCATCAAGGACCCCTAATTTTAACTAGACCAAATAGAATTTTTCTATGTATGTTAGGTTCCCTTAGTGCTAGTGCCAGTGTTTTTATAAATGTATTTTTCGCAAAGTACGAAGACTTGAAGACCCTGAAGATTTTCCAGGTTGTCAACTGGTTACTTGTTAAAGAAGTTTATCCAACCCGTTGATAGCCTCAAACGGTTACCATGCTTAACCGGTCAACCCTTTAACCGGTTGAGATAGTCAATCGGTCAATCCTCCTCAGTTGCTGATGATCGGTCAAGCTTATTCAACAAGCTTCTCTCAGCTGATGCATTTATTGCTCCCAACTACCCAGTCCCCAATTTAGCTGAAGTTGGTAAAACAGCATGCTTGAAAGACATTCCTACAACATGTCAGTAACTCAAAGAGGAATGTCAAAGTTACCAGTACTCACAACACTTCATCTACTCAATGGAAAATATCTTCATCAAATCTCAGGCATTTAATGCAAAAGATATTCTCATTAAATGCCTATCAGTCCAAGTCATCCCTCCAACCCCTTCAGAGACAACAACTCTATTTTGAAGTTCACTATAAATATCTTCTCCAGAGCATTGAAGAGGGTTTGTGCATTAAAGATCTTTGAGAGTGAGTTGCCAAGAACTACCAGCATTTAAGTCCCTCATATTCACAAGACTATCTCTGTTAGGACAAACACTAAGCACCATCAATCAATACTTGTAGTGTTCCCAAACAAGACTATGATTGGAACACATTGATTGAATCACACACACACCCTAGAGAAATCAGTTCAACATTGTGAACACATCTCTAGAAAACACCTGGTCAATCTTGTAGCACGATCCATTAGTGATCACTTTACTTTTAGCAGCCTTCAATCATAAGGCTTGCAATTTGTAATAGTTAGGTATCATTAATAGTGCACTTTCACAAATACAAGTTTGACCAAACATGGTAGAGGACGTAGCAGTTATTTAACACTGTGAACCTCTTCAAACAATTGCGTCTTTTCCTTTGTGTGTTTGCTTATTATTTGTGTTGTTGTAACCGGTTGACAATCTCTCAACCGGTGACAACCTTTTGACTCCTATTTACTGCTTGTTTGTTTCTCCTTTGGAAAATACAATTGCATGACATTTTAACTTACTCTTTGAAAATCCTTCTGCCTAACCGATCGTTTGAGTGAGTCTAAACCGATATCATTTTATCCGCTGCGCAAACCGGTTACCATCGGTTAACCTCTGATAAGGTACTTGACATTTTTGAAGGTTTTGAAAAAGAGTTAAAGAAAAGTTTTTTAATCAGGCTATTCACCCCCCTCTAGCCTGTTTTCCTACCAATTGGGCCTAACAGGTAGACTCCATTGTTGGGCATAGAACTCTCAGCTTTCTAGATGCCTACTTTGGTTATCACCAGATAAAAATAGCCAATGAGGATATTGAGAAGACAGCCTTCCAGGCAGCCGGAGGAATTTATTGTTATAATATGATGCCCTTCGGGCTCAAAAATGCAGGCGCAACATACCAGCGCATGGTCAACAAAGTATTCAGGGAGCAGATAGGTCGTAACATGGAAGCCTACATAGATGACATGGTCATCAAGACTAGGAATGGCAGTCATGCCCTAGACTTGGAGGAAACTTTTGACAACCTACGAGCTAACAACATGAAATTGAATCCAAGTAAGTGTGTGTTCGGGGTGACGACCGAGAAGTTCCTAGGCTTTATGTTACACAAATACCAATCGAGGCGAACGGAGAAAATCAAAGCCTTGATAGACATGAAAGAGCCTACCAGCATCAAGGAGGTTTAAAGGCTGAACGGAAGAATAGCAGCCCTTGGAAGATTTATCGCGAAGTCTGTGGAAAAATCGCTGCCTTTCTTCAAAGTCCTGAAGGGGACCAAGAGCTTCTCCTGTACATCTGAATGCTCAGAATCATTCAAACATTTGAAGGAGTAATTGGGATCCCCTCTTTTGTTGAGCAGCTCTGTTACGGGAGAGATGCTATACGTCTTCCTAGCAGCCACAAACCAAGCCATACTTGCTCTGAGAGATAAAGATTCCATCATCTGACTATTTCAACGCAGAGAAGATAGCCTATGCCCTAGTCATATTGGCAAGAAAGCTACGAGCATACTTCTCTTCACATCCCATAACTGTCTATACCAATGCGCCCCTGAAGAAAATCTTGCATAAGTTGGACTGCTCAGGACGTTTCCTTAATTGGTCTATCGAACTCACTGAGTTTGATATCAGATACCAACCAAGGAAGACACTCCTAGCACAGTCACTGGTCGATTTTATGGTTGAAACTGCCTTCATAGGTGAGCATGACCCCACCTCACGTAAGCGCAAAAAACATGTGGGGAAGAATCGACCATCGAACTCCCATCGAACTGTTGTGTCATATACACAGACGGGTCAGCCACTAAGGAAAGGAGCGAAGCTGGAGTTGTACTAGCAAGTCCCGATGGGGAACACACCATCCAGGACATTAGCAGATTCAAGTTCCCTGCTTCCAACAATTAAGCTGAGTACAAGCTTTGATATTTGGCATAGAGTAGGCATCCTTCTATGGAGCAACCAAAATTGCCGCCTTCTGTTACTCCCAGCTCGTAGTCAAGAAAATAAAAGGGGAATACAAAGCCCAGAACCCCACACTTGTAAAATATAAAGATCTCATCCTCGACATAACGAAAAAGCTGAAATTTTTCAAAATAAGTCAAATAGGCTGGGAGGACAACCAGGTGGTAGACGTTCTATCTAAAATGGCGACTATCGAGTACATGGACTTCATTGAGAAGGACCAACTGCCTGAAGATGAAACACGTGCTAGGCTTATCAAGAAGAAATCTGTAAGGTTCACTGTATTGAACATTCACAAAGCCCCTACTAAGGTGTGTCTACCCCAAGGAAACATAAAATCTCTTGGCAGAAGTCCACAAAGGCATTTGTGGTGGTCACCGGGGGGCCAGAACCTTAGCTGACAAAATCATCACGCTAGGTTAATATTGGCCAAACCTGAGAAATGATGCACAAGCCTACGTAAGAAAGTGTGACAAGTGCCAGAGATATGCTGATATTCCTAGACTGCCAGCAGTGGAATAGACACTCATAATTCCTACTTGGCCATTTAACATGTGGGGAATCGACATAATTGGACCCTCCCCCCCCCCCTGAGGCAATTGTAAGTACGTGATCGTGGCAGTCGATTACTTCTCCAAATGGATAGAAGCAAAAGCCTTAGCAAAAATAATAGAGAATAACACAATCAACTTCATCCACGACTTCATCTGGTGTCGCTTTGGGGTCCCACACACTATCATCTCAGATCATGGTCTCCAGTTCTCTAAGGAATTCACAGCAGAACTGAACAGACTAGGAGTCAGTCACATTAAGTCATATGTGAGCAGACCTCAATGCAACGAACAAGCGAAAGCAGCCAACAAGTTGGTGCTAGCAGCCCTAACCAAGAACCTAGAAGGAAGTGATGGGAGATGGTTGGAAGAACTTCCCTTAGCCTTGTGGGTAGTTCGTACAACCACCAGGGGGCTATCCAAGGAAACCCCATTCGCACTGACTTTCGGATCGTAGGCTATAGAACCAGATGAGATGGCTATCCCTACAGCAAGAAACTCAAACTATGATGAACAAATCAATAAAGTTAACAGGCTGCTAGACCTAGACCTAGTAGATGAGAGAAGACTAGCTGCTCAGAAGATGATGGTGAACTACAAACAAAGGACCAAAGCCTATCATGACAAACGAGTCAACAAAAAAGTATTTCAAGTCGGAGACTATGTACTTAAAAAAATTGAAGCTACTGGCAGAAAGGCAGAACATAACAAGCTCTCCCCAAATTGGGAAGGCAGCTACATCATCACTCAAGTTATCAGAGAAGGGACCTATAGAATGAAGACCCCAGATGGACAAGAGCTGAAACATTCGTGGCATTCTGATCATCTACGGAAATATTATCGCTAGTTTATAGTCTGTTTTAATGTAATAGATTAGTCTTGTTTAGTCTTTTCAGTATTTTCAACTAGAATAGGATTGCAGTTTGATGTAATCATTTTCAGTTAATAGAAATTCAGTTTTCATCAAGGGAAATGACTAGCAAGACAACTTTGAAAGCCGAGGAGACCTCTCCTCGGCATCAAAGAGATAAAATCCTCAAAAATTTATCTAAGACCTCTTATCGAACGATCCTCCTTGGCATATATAGATAAAGCATCAATAAATTGTCCAAGACTTATGACTGAACGACCCTCCTCGGCATGAAGAGACAAGTACTCAAAAATTTTATGGCACTAAAATTCTTTTTTCTGAGTAAAACAGAGATTTTCAGAATGTGTCTTAAAGAATTTTATGCGCAGTTCAAAATGTAGCATGAAAATCAAGTATGAACGGGAATGCACGAACATGTTATGATTTTGAAAAAGATAATAATTGCAACGCCCTTTTGAAAAACTGTTCGAGGTTTAAAGTAACACACGCACACAAAATCGAGGAAGGGTAAACAAAATTTTGACCCACGGAAGTCTTTTTAAAAACAACGGTAGTTTTGAAAAAGTATCCAAGTCCCCATCGGAGTCGCCAACTAAAATTACCCGGATTTCGCGCGCGGCGAAAGCGGTTGTCTTTCGCGGGGTTGGTGTCTGAGACCTCGCTTTCGGGAAGGAGAGGAGTCGCCACGCGGTTTTGTATTTTGAGCCCAAACGTTGAAAAACGGCTTTTGGTTGAAAATGGTGTCGTTTTTATTGGCAGAAAAAACTTAGGAAAAAGCTTTGAAAACGGGGTGTCATTTTTATTGGTAGCAAAAATGAGGAAAAAGATTTTTTGAGTACCAGAGATTGTTAGGTTCGGAGGTCACGTTACGTTTCGGGAAGAGTATTTTGAGATCACCCGAAACGCCTCGTATGACGAGTCTTTCTACCTTTCTCGAAAATATGTGTGTGTGTGTGTGTGTTTGCATTTTTGAAATGGGGACTTGAATGACAAGCTTAATCTTGGTTTGAATGTCAAACATTTGATTTTTGTGATTCTGTTTGAAAAGGCGAACGTTTGAATGACAAACGTCGATTTTGGAGTTTTTTAGAAAAAGTGGCGCGAGTGCTGATTTTAACTGTTTAACTTAAGTGTCAAATGTTGACTTTTAAGAAAAGAGCGTTTGAATGTCAAACGTCGGCTTTTGAGTTTGAAGATGATCGTTTGGATGCCAAACGTCATTTCGCGCATTTTTGAAAGAGAGTTCGAATGTCGAACTCCGGTTTTGAACGGGGCATTTCATTGTTAGTAATTTTACGGGAAAAAAGCATTAAATGAGTTTTGAATGTCAAATGTCGGCTTTTAAGTTTGAAGATGATCGTTTGGATGCCAAACGTCATTTCGCGCATTTTTGAAAGAGAGTTCGAATGTCGAACTCCGGTTTTGAACCGGGCATTACATTGTTAGCGATTTTACGGGAAAAAAGCATTAAATGATATGCGATCAACGAATCGTTTTTGCGACTCGGACTTTGATAAGTAAATACTATCACGAGCCAAACGACTCAGACTTGTAAATGACAGTATTTAAAGTGCGGTATCGACGGAATCAAACGACCCAGAATTGTAAAGTGCGTTCAACGAGCCAAACAACTCGGAATTGTAAAGTTGCGTAAAAGTAAATGACGATCAACGGATCAAACGATCCGGAATTTGTAAATGACATGAAAGTAAATGACGTTCAACGGATCAAACGATCCGGAATTGTAAATGACATAAAAGTAACGGAACGGGGCCGGAACGCCGTTTTAACCCGAGATTACTTCTCTTACGGAAAGAGAAGAGGATCACGGACTAAAACGTATCGGACTACATTTCAACAATGTTCGCCCGAAACGGCTGAAGCGACTGGTGCGTAAACCCGAGACGGAATGAGAGTTTAGGGAGAGAGAGCACTACCTATGGCTAAGGGCGACTCCTTTGGCTCGGTGGGCGTATACGAGATTCGAAAAGGTATTTGGAACGGTGTTTCGAGGTGGTGGGGGTTTGTGAGTACCCCAATCCAACTCGCGACCCAATAAAAGTGTCTTTTACTCAATAAAAGTGCGCTAGAGAGCGTTTTGGTAGATTTTCGGTTCATTTCGAGACTTTCGGGAGCTTTTTATAAGTTTCTCGCTAAGGAAGGACCCATAGGAAATTATTCTGGTTGGACCTGTTGGGAATTACTCGAGAAATGGTTCAGATTTCACCACCTGGCAGTGTTCTAGAAGGAAAGCGGTTATTTTCCTTCCGTCGTGCGACATCATATATAATATATATAGCAAAACTATTTAGAGGCTCCAGAAAAGGTCACATCAAAGGCCACGTCAGCAATTCAATTTCCAACTCATTTTTATTTCAAGTAAGACTTGATTAAGGGCATTACTGTAATATTATTAGTTAAAGTTAATTTGCAATTTAAAATAAAAATTCCCTCTTAATTAGAAGTTGATTGATTTAATCAGTTTTGAAATTTTGAAAACTAATGGTTACCTAAATTTAAGCACAATTTTTGAATAATTCAAACTCTTTAGGTGATAATTGTGGAGATATAATTATTAGTAATTTTCAAAATTTAAAATAATTAGTAATTTTTGAAATTAAAAATAGATACCAGACTAAATTTCAATTTAACCATAAATTTCAATTTAAAATAATTAGTAATTTTCAAATTTTAAAAGACATGCCAGAATAAATTTTAATTTAACCATAATTTCATATACAGTTTCTAGAAATCAATAGAAATTTAAAATTTAAAATAATTAGTAATTTTCGAAAAATTAAAATAATTAGTAATTTTCAAAATTTAAAAGAGATGCCAGAATTACAATTTAACCATAAATTTCGTATACAGTTTCTAGAAATTAATAGAAAATCGAATTATTTGAAAATAAAAAGTATTATTCATTTAACTTCTATCTAAAATTCAAACTTGAATGGATAAGTGATGATTTTAAATTCATCTATCTTAAAAACTGATAAGAGATAATTTGACAATGTATTATCGGTTAAGGATACAATTCATATCCTACTAAATATACATAAATATTCGAAATTATCCACTGTTGAAAATCAGACCCTGCTTTACCTGCGCCAATATCATTGTGTCATCAGCGCATATTTTCTTTCCTCGCTATCTGATTCAACTAATATCATTAAACATTAGGCAAACGCCCCTTAGCGCGGAATTAGATTACCAGCCCTCCTTAGCGCGGAATTGTATTACAAGGCCTAAGTTAATAAACCTATCTTCTCTCTCGCCGTCGTCGAACCTCCATCGCCGCCGGCAGCAGCCCCCAGGTAGCTCCCCCTTTCCATTTATAATCATATCACATTATATATATATATATATATATATATATATATATATATATATATATATATATATATATATATATATATATATATATATATATATATATATATATATATATATATATATATATATAGGATTTTGAGGCCCCGATGCAAACAAAGAAAATGGGCTTTTTTTTAATATTAAATTTCACTTCTGCAATAAAAATAAAAATTAGTACTAACCATAATTTGAAGTCCTTTCTTCACTTAAATCGTGTCATTCATCTAACATTAGTATCGACATCCTGATTTTCATTTTCCGAAAAACTATTTGATTCTTTAAAAATAAATTTATCAAGTGCTCCTTGAATTAGAAAAATAATATTTTCCTTTAAGCACCGGAAACAGAGAATTCAAATGTATATTTAAGTGACACTTTGAATTAGAAAAATAATATTTTCCTTTACAACAACGCACAGGAGAGAGAAAAAGAGACAGAGGAGAGAGAAAAACTCCGTCGAAAACCACCAGTCATCTCTGTTCAAACCCCAAACGGAAAGGAAGCAGAAACAACCGAGGCTTTTGAATTTCGTCTCCTCCTCGTCCTCCTTCATTGCTCCTTAATTTCTTTTTCAACATCTTTCAAACCCTAGCCCTGGGGTCAATTTCCTCATCAGTTTAACCGCCAGCGTTTCTCGCCGGCGTGATATGGCTGATAAGCCAACTTCCGTCGCGGCATCGGCTAGGGTTACCTATTGCTATCCTCGATCTCAACAGATCTCTCGAGGTCCGACTTGAACATTCCGTTTCCAGAAATTTTATTCATTCTCTGCCCGGTGGTGGACGGAGCAATTGTTTAGTTTCAAACGAATCCACCTGAATTTCGGGATACTAAGGTTAAAAAAATAAAAAAAAATTGGGCCCCCTTCACAATTGGGGCCCTGTGCGATTGTTCACGTTGAACACCTCCCGGAGGCGGGCTGTATATATATATATATATATATATATATATATATATATATATATATATATATATATATATATATATATATATATATATATATATATATCTACACATCAAAATATCCACCTCAATAGCTGTTAATTCTAACTATGCAATCAGATTGGCAGCTCTCAATTGGATGATATGTATACTAATTTAAGGCCTCCACATTGCTAATGTACAAACTTCTTGGTAACAATCGCCTAATATATCGTTCTCATATCTCAACTTAAGTGAAAACTGGTCTTATTGATAAAGCCCTCCATGTGTTCGACGTAATGACTCAATGAACAAAGCATTTGTTAAAAAGCAAAATCAACAAAAAAGTGGATATATAACGGTGTATGTACATATTTTATGTCTAGGTTCTCTGGGAAGTGCTAGCTTTAAAATTTACTCCCTCCATGCTTAATTGAATATTCAAATTTCATATTAAAATGACAATTTTGATCAGTAAGTGTGGCAGTGGCTGTTTTGAAAGGGATATACAAAGGAGTTGGTGAATTGATCATTTATATGTATATAGGGAGGGATGGAGGGAAACAGCGTAGCTTGGCTGATAGGTTGGCAAATGAGGCACATATTCATAAAGGGAAAGTGACTTACTGTGGTACTCAAAGGCTAGCCTTTAAAATTCGTAATGGTAGTTGGAGGTGAAGGCTCCATTTCACTCTTGTAAAAATTTACCTATTATTTTGTTAATAAAAAGCCCTCAAGGCACCTTTTTCTAAAAAAAAAATTAGTTTTTTTTTTAATTTTTAAAGATTTTTTTTTGTAATATCTAAATTGTCCGGGTATTTTTTGTGATATTCATATTTCAAAAGTAGTTTTTGGTAAATGCCCCTTCAATATTTCACATCACCTCAAAAGGTCATTAATGATATTTCACATCAAATATTTACTGATATGTTACATAGTATATATATATATATATATATATATATATATATATATATATATATATATATATATATATATATATTAAAGTTGGTGAAAAGAGATATAGTGATTTCATGTGGATAATTTTTTGTTAAAACTCTCATTTGTAAAGCCACATCACTATAGACATAAAATATGTACATACAACCTCTATATAGATAGATACATCATACATAGTATTATCTTTAATACATTAGTACATTTTAATACTCTGTGTATTGTTTTTAGATTAAATGGAGTGTTAGCAAATATCTCATTCCACTATTTCATTTGTATGTTTTATATTTTTATTTTAATTTTTTTGCAAAAGTTATATTTATACAATGTAAAATTTCGTCTTAAATTTTTTTAATAAATAAAATTTATAACTTATTTTTCTATATATTATACTCCCTCCGTTCCAGCTCAGTGGAGACAAAAAATTTGGGCATACCGATTAAGGAATAATGAAAGTGTTGTGAGTATGATATATTAAATAGGAGAGATGATGAGTGGGAGGAATAGTGATTTGATTGGTGTTGTGAGTGTAAAAATGGAGTAGATGGAGTTGGAGAGAGACTGAGTGGGGGGAATAGTGAAGATTCCTTTCCATTTTGGGTAGTCTCCACTGAGCCGGGACAAATCAAAAAGGAAATAAGTCTTCAGTGAGCTGGGACGGAGGGAGTATATGATTTGTTATTTTATTTTTATTTATTTTTAGACTTTTGTTAAATTATTAACATTATCTAAATATATGTTCATTAATATTTGAGTTTTTTTAGATTGTACAAATGTATAGATCATCTATGAAAAGAAAAACGCATCTTACTGATGTGGACAACGATTCCATTAATTTATCGCAACGATCTTCTCAACGATTATCATTGGCGGATATTTCTAATGGTAATTTTATTATTTACTTTATTATTATTTTAGCATATCCATTAATATCATGTGTATAAAATTAAATTATAAGAATGCATGATTTTATATTTATTTTTTTACTATCATTTTAAATGAATTTATTTTTATTTTTAGTGGACTTATCATCGGGTAGTCATTTGATTTCACCGAGTAATCATCAAAGTTGTATTACGGCTCAAGGTAATATGTTATTGAATTTTGTCAATTTTGAAGTATTTTCATTATAAAGACAAATTCTAAAAAAAAATAATTTGTTTATATATATATATATATATATATATATATATATATATATATATATATATAATGTGATTTATTTATATAAATTTGTTAATTAATTTAGATCTAAGATAATAATACTTGATATACAGGTATTGGTGTGAACCATACAAATGAAAATCTTACTCCTAATTCAAGTCACGACCGTAGATCTATATGTATGATTTTCTTTGTTAATTTACAATATTTTTCCTATTTTATTTTTATTTTTAATTTCTTAATAATCTTTTATTAAAGAATAATTATTTTTCTTATTCAGCTAAATTTATGAGCATAGCATCAAGTGTACATAACACTTTCCACGGCACGCTCCTTGAGCAAAAAAAAATTGGACGACCGAGAAAAACTATTTCTTCTTCTTTGAATTCTATTACGACAAATTTGTTAAAAGACGGTGAGAAAAGAAAAATCGGGAGACCAAGAAAGGTAGCTGCTTCTATTTTGGAATCTTCAAAGATAAATTTGGATGTTGATAAATTCAGTTCTGCAATTGAAGTTGAATTAATGAAAAACAGTCCTATATCTGGTAAGTTACATGTTTGATTTATTAGTCAACTATATATTTTAAAGAGCTAAAATAAATATATTAATCGTTCTCAACATTCTTTTGACATTGTAGGAACAGATAATGTAACAGTAGCAAATAATACAACATTATTATCTCCTACTGTGAATTTAGGTAATGATTTTTTTTAATTGTTCAACATTCGATATTTTTAAATAAAACTATTTATTATTACAAATTATTATTCAATAGTTTATGATAAAATATTTCATTAATACTAAGTCATATATTTCATTTGTATACAAAATTCGCGTTAATAAATAATTCTCGCATGCATGCGACAACAAGTGAGTCATTAATAACTCAGAAGGAAAATTCCAAGAAAGCGCGCATCGGTAGAAAGCAAAAGGATTCGGAAGAACAATATAATACAGGTGTTTATTATTAATTTTTTTCTCAAGTATATATTATATTATTTTTTTCTCTGTATAGCCAATGAATTACTAAAATAATTTAAATATTTATCAATATATTGTAGTTTATGGGGATATAGGCGCCGGAGTACGAATGTGCGAAATGTGGTGCGATGTTCTGGTAAAAAATGATGAAAGGTTAAAAAGTACGCAAGCATCAACACAGCCTAAATTTTCATTATGCTGCATGAATGGAAAAGTTCAGATTGACCCATTAGTGCAGCCACCTAAGTTATTGAGTGATCTCTTAGAGAACAAGGATGAAAAGAGTAAAAATTATAAAGACAATATTCGAGCGTACAATTCTATGTTCGCATTCACTTCAATGACCGGTGCAGTTGACTATGTCATAAACAATGGTCGTGGTCCTTATTCGTTTAAATTGAGAGGAAAGAATGATCATATGATAGATTCTTTATTGCCTAATGACGGCCTTCCCCACCCCCCCCGTTTTTCTCAGCTTTATATCTATGACACGGATAATGAAGTTAAAAATAGAATTAATGCTTTCAGGTACTTTTTAATTAATTATTCGAGAATTATAATGTATATTACATATATTGTATGACTATCTTCTATTTATATGTCTGATTCTTTCACACAAGCAAGAAAGATAAAGATAAGCCTTCTCCATTCGATGAGTCAATTGTTGCTGATTTGAAAAATATGATAGATGTGCATAACCTTTACGCACAGACGTACAGAATGACCAGAGCACATATTGGAAAGAAGAAAGATATTAAATTGAGTCTTATAGGAAAGCGGGGTAGAGATGGAAAACCGTTTAATACGCCGACAGCCTCAGAGGTCACTGCTATAATTGAAGGTGATATTGATGATTCAGGTGATGTCAGGGACATTATCCTCTGTTATTTGTATACGGTGAAGATGGATATTTCACAGACATTTCGAGAAATAAACCTCCCGGGGCAAAGAGATCAAGTTTGTCAATAAAAGAGTTTTTATCTTTTCGACTTCAGGAGAGGATAAGAGAAGGATCACAGCTTATGAGAAGCGGTCGGTTGCTGCAGCAATTTATGGTTGATGGATATGAATGGATATGTTATGATGGATACACAGAGGCTTCAATGGATACGTTATAATAAGCCTACTCTTCGGATGGAAACTTATAAAAATCTGTCGGATGCATCGATAAGGGGAGATACCGGCGAAGCATCTGGGAGACGAGTTATATTGCCATCCTCTTATACCGGCGAGCAGCGGTGGATGACTCAAAATTACCAGGATTCTCTCGCTATATGTAAATGGACTGGGTATCCGACACATTTCATAACATTTACGTGTAATCCTAAATGGCCGGACATTACGAGATTCTGTAAAAAATATGACATTAGGCCTGAGGATAGGCCTGATGTATTAAACAGGGTATTTAGAATGAAGCTTAATCAGATGATTGTAAATTTCAAGGAAGGCAAAGTATTTGGCACCCCAAAAGGAAGTAAGTAAATCTTTAAATATTATTTGTTTTCCTCTTATTGTTTTATCATTTATATTTTTTTATTAGCATCTTCCTCTTATTTTGTTAATTGATTCATGCAGTTATATACACGGTGGAGTTTCAGAAGAGGGGACTTCCGCATGCTCATATTCTTCTCTTTCTTAACCGCCAGGATCAGGGTCATAATCCTGAAGATATTGACAAGTGGATTATTGCTGAGATTCCTGACAAGGAGAAATATCCTAGATTATACGAGGCAGTTGCTGAATATATGTTGTATGGACCATGTGGTACTGCTAATCCTAAATCTTCGTGTATGGATCACAACAGGTGCTCAAATAAATTCCATAAATCATTCAATGATCGTACTCGTGTAGACGAGAATGGGTATCATGTATATAGGCGAAGAGACACGGGTTTCATAATTGATAAGGGTGGAGTTGCTCTCGACAATTGTTCCGCTGTCCCATTCAATCCATATCTTTTGCTAAAGTACGAAGCTCACATAAATGTCGAGTACTGCAATCAGAGCAAGGCAATCAAGTATTTTTTTTCAAGTATATAAACAAGGGAACCGACAGGATATGCCTTGCAATCGAAAATGATGAGGTGAAAAGGCAAATTGATTGTCGATATGTCTCTGCGTGTGAAGCTATGTGGAGGATTTTCGGATTCGACATACATTATCGTACCCCTCCTGTTGAGCGCTTGGCTTTTCACTTGGAGGGTGACCATAGTATCCCCTTCAAGGACGGAGACTTTCTTCCTGATGTTTTGGATAAAGCGACAGTTAAAGAATCTCAATTTATGAAGTGGATGGAGTATAACAGTATTCATTCAGAGGCTCGGAAATATAAATACTGTGAATTTTCTCATCATTTCGTATGGGATAAAACTAAACATGAATGGCGTCCGAGGAAAGATAAACATTTTGCAGTGGGGCGTATTTATCATGTTCCAATGAATTGCGGAGAATTGTATTACCTCAGGATAATGTTGAATCATGTAGCAGGTCCCATGGAATTTAAGGATTTGAGAACTGTAAATCGCGTTGTTCATCCCGATTTCAAATCTGCATGTTACGCTTTGAGATTATTAGATGATGACAAGGAATATGTTGATGGAATTATAGAAGCGAGTCATTGGAGGTTGCCCGATAGTCTGAGAAGACTATTTTATATGTTGCTACTATCTAATAGTATGTCGAATCCGGGAGAGGTATGAGAGAAGACTTGGCACTTATTATCTGATGATATAGAGTACAAGTATTGGAGGATGCACGATAATTCGGGTATTCCGTCCCATGTTTACATATTTGTTTTACAATAAATATCAATTATGATTTTATTTCTACTTTACAGTTATACAATATGATTCTATATATTTATCTATATTAATATATTTTTTTATAATTTCGGAGTTTGAAATTAATTAATGAACAGTCCGGTAATCTTGCTTTGGCGGAAATTGAGAAGTTACTGATCGAGAATTGCAGCAGTCTCCATAAATTTAAAGACATGCCTAAACCGGTGGGCAATGTCATTGGTGATGCGATAAATAAGCTCATTCTAGATGAGACATCGTATGACATTGATGAGATGAAAGATGAGCACTTCAGATTACATCCTCAGTTAAAAGCCGAGCAAAAGAGTGTTTATGATAAGATTATGTCGGCTGTTGATCGAGGAAACGGTGGTGTGTTTTTCCTCTATGGTTATGGTGGTACGGGAAAGACCTTCTTATGGAAAACAATGTGTTCTGCATTAAGGAGTAGGAGAGATATTGTTCTTCCTGTTGCTTCCAGTGGCATAGCTTCATTGCTCCTTCCGAAAGGTAGGACCGCGCATTCTAGGTTCGGTATCCCGATACAGGTAAACGAGAGCTCAACTTGCAGTAAACTAAAGTCGGATACGGATGAGGCAAAAGACTTCTACAGAAAACCAAACTAATTATATGGGACGAAGCTCCAATGGCTCATAAACATTGTTTTGAGGCTCTCGATCGTAGCCTCCGAGATATTATTCGTACACCAGAGGGGAGATATTCCAATAAACCATTTGGTGGTTTAGTTATTGTATTCGGTGGTGAATCTGACATGCATTTTACTGTTGTTCCTAAAGGGAGTAGGCATGATATTGTGCATGCTGCACTCTGTTCATCCAAAATATGGAATGACTGTGAGGTTCTCAGATTGACGCATAATATGAGATTGCATGTAATTCTTAAATAGCCTTTATTCATCTACTTAAATATTTTTATTTCAATTTAAGTAATTTGTATATATTTAAATTAATGTAGGGTGATTCTACTTCTCATAATTCCGAAGAGATAAGAGATTTCGCTCAGTGGCTCTTGAGTGTCGGAGATGGGATTGCCGGTGGAGATAATGACGGGGAAATTGATATAAACCTTCCTGATGATATATTGATTCGTGAGGCTTTAGATCCTATTGCAAAAATATTCGAATCAATATATCCTGACTTATTGCAAAATAAGGATGTCGAAGGATTCTTCCAGACTAGAGCTGTGCTTGCTCCAACAAATGAGATTGTCGATAACATAAATGATTATGTCATGTCACTCTTTTCGGGAGATGAAGTTGAATATATGAGTTATGATGCCATTTGTAAGGATGTGGATGATGAAAATGGTGCTGAAGATATATTCTCACCTGAATTTCTAAACACTATCAAGTGTTCTGGATTGGCAAATCACATTATTAAGCTGAAGGTTGGGTGTATAGTAATGCTTTTGAGAAATCTTGATCAAGCTGCTGAATTGTGTAACGGCACCAGAATGATTGTCACTCAATTAGGTAAATACAGTAATTTTTTATTTTTTATATACATATAATTTAATACTTAATTTTGTTACATATATGTAGGTAAGCACGTAGTCGAAGCCAAGATGCTTTCGGGAAAGAATGCTGGCATGAAGGTGCTTATTCCTAGAATGATAATGTCTCCGTCAGATGTGACAAAATTTCCGGTAAGATTTCAAAGAAGGCAATTTCCACTTGCCGTTTCTTTTGATATGACAATCAACAAGAGTCGGGGACAATCTCTTTCCCATGTAGGACTATATCTTTCACAACCTATTTTCAGTCACGAACAACTTTATGTAGCATTTTCGTAGTAACCAGCAAGAGAGGACTTAAAGTTATTATTTGTGATTCAGATGCTCAAACATATATAAGAAGCTGAATGTAGTCTACAAGGAAGTTTTCGACAGACTCTGAGAATTTATGTCGCACAATTTGTGGTTAAACGAAAGTAATGCAATTTCTTATTATTTTCTTTGTTTTTATTTTATTTTTCTTTAAATATATAGGAGATGGAAGAGATTATGTTGACACTTAGGCACACACTATTAAACTCACGCTATTGTAACCATATCTCTTCATCTTCCAAAGTTATAACACTAAAATCTTAATAATGTTTTTTGGTTAGGCAGGGACCTAACCACCCGTGGTTTTGTGTCGGCGAGATAGTTGTCTCAAGGGCTTTCCACGTTACATCATGTGTCAACATCTTTTTTCTGTATTAATTATACTCCTAATATCCGCTACATTGATTATCAATTTCGATTTATATTGTTACTTAAAAATCAATTAAAACACATAAATAATTATTTACTTAATCAAAAAAAATTTATTCACCGTCGGGTATCGACAGGTTACTGACTAGTATTAACCCCAATTCCAAATCTACGTTAAATAAAGAATTCATTTAATTTGGCAAGGGGAGGCCTCACTACTCTCTCTCTACTCTACAGGAGACTCTCTCTCACTAAACGCAACACAGTTCCTCGTTGAGCTCTCACCCAAAACCATTCATCATCTTCCTCACCTCTCCCTCACTTCCAAATCAATCGGCGACAACCCCTCACCGTCCTCTGTTTCCCAACTCCCAGAACAATCGCTTCAATACCGTTCTACCTCCTATTCCCAACGTCGTCCCCTTCACCTGAGCTCTCCTTCCCCGGCCAAACCCACACCGAACTCTCCCCAAAAACCAGTTCGCCGGAAACCTAACCCAAACACCAGACCTCTTCATCTTCCTCACGAATCCTCCCTCTCAAATTACCCATCACCGATCTAATTCCCCTCAATCTACTCCTCAGCCCTCGTCATTCTCTGTTCTCCATACCCAAATACGTTTACACCATTTTCCTTGGTTCCAGAACCCAACTCCGATCAATCGCCCACTATCAGTTTACCAACAATTGCCGGTCACACCTACCAGTGCCAACCCATGTTCAGACCGTTAAGCTGCCAAGTTCGTTCCAAGCCTTGAAGCTGAGCTCGATCTCTCTCGTTCCGAAGCTGATTTGAAGCTCCTTATACCTAACGTGGTATAAGGATTGTGGATACTCCGAGGGTAATCTCTAAATCCGTTTCTCTCTCTCTCCTCTTTGATTCATTGATTTTGCCATGTTTGGTGTTGTTATTCATGCCAGAGCTGATTGTATTTGAATGGGCATCGTTATAATCTCACATTTTGTTTCCAATATGCTTGATCGTATGCTTGGGTATTGTTTTGATACAATCTCATGTCGTTCGATCTCTTGTTGCAGTCTAGTTGTTGCTATTAATTTTGTTAATTAATCTCGTTGTTGCCTTGTTTCAATCTCGTTGTTGCTGTTAGTTCTTTTTTGTCAACCTTGTTGTTGATTATTAGCTTGTTCTGTAATTGACCTAGTTATAAGGCCTCCGCATATGGCGTAGTATGTCCCGCGACACAACTGGCCATTCATGGTCCTGTGTCGGGCGACATACTTAGCCAAATGCAGCAGGTCCCTTTTCAGTTGTAAGTCGTTTGCCTCGTTGTAATCGGGACGTGGCCCCCCAAAATAAGTGGCTCACAAGTTGTATTCCTAGTAGTTTATCAATGAAGCATTAAAATGCATTTTATACATATTTTGTCACATACAATTTGCACACACGTTTGAATGTTTTGGATGTTGAACATAGAAAGACTCGTCCACGAACGAGGCGTGTTGGGTGAACTCTCGGTTCTTCCCAACACGTAATCTGACCCCCGAACCCATTTTCTCATTTTAAAAGGTTTTCAATGTTTCCAATGTTTCCTTAAAAACGGCGTGGCGACTCCTCATTTTTTCGGCGAGCGCACATTCAGTGGCGACTCTGCTGGGGACATTTGAAACTTGTTTTTCAAAAAGTGGGTCAAACTTTCATTCTCTTTCAACGTCCATTTCATTCATTTGTGTGTGCTTTGTTGTGTGACATTTTATGTGCTTAAATGCATTTTATGTGCTTTGTTGTCTTTGTTCTCCATGTTGTGCAGTATTCTTTGTTTGCTTAGGGCTTGAGCCGTTATATTGAGCTTGGAGATTGGGGCTGGTTTTGGCTTGTTGTTCAGATTCGAAATGGCTTCTTACGTCACGCGACGAGATGTGCCTTAGATGTTCTGTGTCACGCGACAGAAGTGGCTGAGTTGCAGGATTTGATTTCTTTGTACAGGTTGTGATTGTGGGGCAGTCCCCCATGATTAAATTATTGATCCTTTGATTATTGTGCTCTGTGGGGTGTGTGTGTGTGTGTTGATTTTCTTTTATCACCCCTTTTCAAATAAAAAATATAAAAAAATATAAAAAAATATAAAAATATAAAAAATCATTTTCATAAATAAAGGAATCTAGTCATCCGCACACTACATCACGTAGGTAAATACAGTAATTTTTTATTTTTTATATACATATAATTTAATACTTAATTTTGTTACATATATGTAGGTAAGCACGTAGTCGAAGCCAAGATGCTTTCGGGAAAGAATGCTGGCATGAAGGTGCTTATTCCTAGAATGATAATGTCTCCGTCAGATGTGACAAAATTTCCGGTAAGATTTCAAAGAAGGCAATTTCCACTTGCCGTTTCTTTTGATATGACAATCAACAAGAGTCGGGGACAATCTCTTTCCCATGTAGGACTATATCTTTCACAACCTATTTTCAGTCACGAACAACTTTATGTAGCATTTTCCAGAGTAACCAGCAAGAGAGGACTTAAAGTTATTATTTGTGATTCAGATGCTCAAACATATATAAGAAGCTGAATGTAGTCTACAAGGAAGTTTTCGACAGACTCTGAGAATTTATGTCGCACAATTTGTGGTTAAACGAAAGTAATGCAATTTCTTATTATTTTCTTTGTTTTTATTTTATTTTATTTTTCTTTAAATATATAGGAGATGGAAGAGATTATGTTGACACTTAGGCACACACTATTAAACTCACGCTATTGTAACCATATCTCTTCATCTTCCAAAGTTATAACACTAAAATCTTAATAATGTTTTTTGGTTAGGCAGGGACCTAACCACCCGGTGGTTTTGTGTCGGCGAGATAGTTGTCTCAAGGGCTTTCCACGTTACATCATGTGTCAACATCTTTTTCTGTATTAATTATACTCCTAATATCCGCTACATTGATTATCAATTTCGATTTATATTGTTACTTAAAAATCAATTAAAACACATAAATAATTATTTACTTAATCAAAAAAAATTTATTCACCGTCGGGTATCGACAGGTTACTGACTAGTATTAACCCCAATTCCAAATCTACGTTAAATAAAGAATTCATTTAATTTGGCAAGGGGAGGCCTCACTACTCTCTCTCTCTCTCTACCCGGAGACTCTCTCTCACTAAACGCAACACAGTTCCTCGTTGAGCTCTCACCCAAAACCATTCATCATCTTCCTCACCTCTCCCTCACTTCCAAATCAATCGGCGACAACCTCTCACCGTCCTCTGTTTCCCAACTCCCAGAACAATCGCTTCAATACCGTTCTACCTCCTATTCCCAACGTCGTCCCCTTCACCTGAGCTCTCCTTCCCCGGCCAAACCCACACCGAACTCTCCCCAAAAACCAGTTCGCCGGAAACCTAACCCAAACACCAGACCTCTTCATCTTCCTCACGAATCCTCCCTCTCAAATTACCCATCACCGATCTAATTCCCCTCAATCTACTCCTCAGCCCTCGTCATTCTCTGTTCTCCATACCCAAATACGTTTACACCATTTTCCTTGGTTCCAGAACCCAACTCCGATCAATCGCCCACTATCAGTTTACCAACAATTGCCGGTCACACCTACCAGTGCCAACCCATGTTCAGACCGTTAAGCTGCCAAGTTCGTTCCAAGCCTTGAAGCTGAGCTCGATCTCTCTCTCTCGTTCCGAAGCTGATTTGAAGCTCCTTATACCTAACGTGGTATAAGGATTGTGGATACTCCGAGGGTAATCTCTAAATCCGTTTCTCTCTCTCTCCTCTTTGATTCATTGATTTTGCCATGTTTGGTGTTGTTATTCATGCCAGAGCTGATTGTATTTGAATGGGCACTGTTATAATCTCACATTTTGTTTCCAATATGCTTGATCTGTATGCTTGGGTATTGTTTTGATACAATCTCATGTCGTTCGATCTCTTGTTGCAGTCTAGTTGTTGCTATTAATTTTGTTAATTAATCTCGTTGTTGCCTTGTTTCAATCTCGTTGTTGCTGTTAGTTCTTTTTTGTCAACCTTGTTGTTGATTATTAGCTTGTTCTGTAATTGACCTAGTTATAAGGCCTCCGCATATGGCGTAGTATGTCCCGCGACACAACTGGCCATTCATGGTCCTGTGTCGGGCGACATACTTAGCCAAATGCAGCAGGTCCCTTTTCAGTTGTAAGTCGTTTGCCTCGTTGTAATCGGGACGTGGCCCCCCAAAATAAGTGGCTCACAAGTTGTATTCCTAGTAGTTTATCAATGAAGCATTAAAATGCATTTTATACATATTTTGTCACATACAATTTGCACACACGTTTGAATGTTTTGGATGTTGAACATAGAAAGACTCGTCCACGAACGAGGCGTGTTGGGTGAACTCTCGGTTCTTCCCAACACGTAATCTGACCCCCGAACCCATTTTCTCATTTTAAAAGGTTTTCAATGTTTCCAATGTTTCCTTAAAAACGGCGTGGCGACTCCTCATTTTTTCGGCGAGCGCACATTCAGTGGCGACTCTGCTGGGGACATTTGAAACTTGTTTTTCAAAAAGTGGGTCAAACATTCGTTCTCTTTCAACGTCCATTTCATTCATTTGTGTGTGCTTTGTTGTGTGACATTTTATGTGCTTAAATGCATTTTATGTGCTTTGTTGTCTTTGTTCTCCATGTTGTCTGTGTTGCTGTTTGCTTAGGGCTTGAGCTGTTATATTGAGCTTGGAGATTGGGGCTGGTTTTGGCTTGTTGTTCAGGATTCTGGAAATGGCTTCTTCTGTCACGCGACAGAATGTGCCTTAGATGTTCTGTGTCACGCGACAGAAGTGGCTGAGTTGCAGGATTTGATTTCTTTGTACAGGTTGTGATTGTGGGGCAGTCCCCCATGATTAAATTATTGATCCTTTGATTATTGTGCTCTGTGGGGTGTGTGTGTGTGTGTTGATTTTCTTTTATCACCCCTTTTCAAATAAAAAATATAAAAAAATATAAGAAAATATAAAAAATATAAAAAATCATTTTCATAAATAAAGGAATCTAGTCATCCGCACACTACATCACGTAGGTAAATACAGTAATTTTTTATTTTTTATATACATATAATTTAATACTTAATTTTGTTACATATATGTAGGTAAGCACGTAGTCGAAGCCAAGATGCTTTCGGGAAAGAATGCTGGCATGAAGGTGCTTATTCCTAGAATGATAATGTCTCCGTCAGATGTGACAAAATTTCCGGTAAGATTTCAAAGAAGGCAATTTCCACTTGCCGTTTCTTTTGATATGACAATCAACAAGAGTCGGGGACAATCTCTTTCCCATGTAGGACTATATCTTTCACAACCTATTTTCAGTCACGAACAACTTTATGTAGCATTTTCCAGAGTAACCAGCAAGAGAGGACTTAAAGTTATTATTTGTGATTCAGATGCTCAAACATATATAAGAAGCTGAATGTAGTCTACAAGGAAGTTTTCGACAGACTCTGAGAATTTATGTCGCACAATTTGTGGTTAAACGAAAGTAATGCAATTTCTTATTATTTTCTTTGTTTTTATTTTATTTTTCTTTAAATATATAGGAGATGGAAGAGATTATGTTGACACTTAGGCACACACTATTAAACTCACGCTATTGTAACCATATCTCTTCATCTTCCAAAGTTATAACACTAAAATCTTAATAATGTTTTTTGGTTAGGCAGGGACCTAACCACCCGTGGTTTTGTGTCGGCGAGATAGTTGTCTCAAGGGCTTTCCACGTTACATCATGTGTCAACATCTTTTTTCTGTATTAATTATACTCCTAATATCCGCTACATTGATTATCAATTTCGATTTATATTGTTACTTAAAAATCAATTAAAACACATAAATAATTATTTACTTAATCAAAAAAAATTTATTCACCGTCGGGTATCGACAGGTTACTGACTAGTATTAACCCCAATTCCAAATCTACGTTAAATAAAGAATTCATTTAATTTGGCAAGGGGAGGCCTCACTACTCTCTCTCTCTCTCTACCCGGAGACTCTCTCTCACTAAACGCAACACAGTTCCTCGTTGAGCTCTCACCCAAAACCATTCATCATCTTCCTCACCTCTCCCTCACTTCCAAATCAATCGGCGACAACCCCTCACCGTCCTCTGTTTCCCAACTCCCAGAACAATCGCTTCAATACCGTTCTACCTCCTATTCCCAACGTCGTCCCCTTCACCTGAGCTCTCCTTCCCCGGCCAAACCCACACCGAACTCTCCCCAAAAACCAGTTCGCCGGAAACCTAACCCAAACACCAGACCTCTTCATCTTCCTCACGAATCCTCCCTCTCAAATTACCCATCACCGATCTAATTCCCCTCAATCTACTCCTCAGCCCTCGTCATTCTCTGTTCTCCATACCCAAATACGTTTACACCATTTTCCTTGGTTCCAGAACCCAACTCCGATCAATCGCCCACTATCAGTTTACCAACAATTGCCGGTCACACCTACCAGTGCCAACCCATGTTCAGACCGTTAAGCTGCCAAGTTCGTTCCAAGCCTTGAAGCTGAGCTCGATCTCTCTCTCTCGTTCCGAAGCTGATTTGAAGCTCCTTATACCTAACGTGGTATAAGGATTGTGGATACTCCGAGGGTAATCTCTAAATCCTTTTCTCTCTCTCTCCTCGTTGATTCATGGATTTTGCCGTGTTGGTATTGTTATTCATGCCGTAGCCATTGTATTTGAATGGGCACTGTTATAATCTCACATTTTGTTTCCAATATGCTTGATCTGTATGCTTGGGTATTGTTTTGATACAATCTCATGTCGTTCGATCTCTTGTTGCAGTCTAGTTGTTGCTATTAATTTTGTTAATTAATCTCGTTGTTGCCTTGTTTCAATCTCGTTGTTGCTGTTAGTTCTTTTTTGTCAACCTTGTTGTTGATTATTAGCTTGTTCTGTAATTGACCTAGTTATAAGGCCTCCGCATATGGCGTAGTATGTCCCGCGACACAACTGGCCATTCATGGTCCTGTGTCGGGTGACATACTTAGCCAAATGCAGCAGGTCCCTTTTCAGTTGTAAGTCGTTTGCCTCGTTGTAATCGGGATGTGGCCCCCCGCACCAAGTGGCTCACAAGTTGTATTTCAGGCTGTTTATCAATGAAGCATTAATATGCATTTTATACATATCTTGTCACACACAATTTGCACACACATTTGGATATTTTGAATGTTGAACGTAGAAAGACTCGTCTATGGACGAGGCATGTTGGGTGAACTCTCGGTTCTTCCCAACACGTAATCGACCCAAGAACCCATTTTCTCATTTTAAAAGGTTTTCAATGTTTCCAATGTTTCCTTAAAAACGGCGTGGCGACTCCTCTTTTTTCGGCGAGCGCACATTCAAATGGGCGACTTCTGGCTGGGGACATTTGAAACTTGTTTTTCAAAAGTGGGTCAAACATTCGTTCTCTTTCAACGTCCATTTCATTCATTTGTGTGTGCTTTGTTGTGTGACATTTTATGTGCTTAAATGCATTTTATGTGCTTTGTTGTCTTTGTTCTCCATGTTCGTGTTTTTGTTTGCTTAGGGCTTCGGTAGCTATTATATTGAGCTTGGAGATTGGGGCTGGTTTTGGCTTGTTGTTCGGGATTACGGAAATGGCTTCTGCTCGCTGACAGAATTGCCTTAGATGTTCTCGTGTCACTATGGGACAAATTGAGTTGCAGGATTTGATTTCTTTGTACGGTTGTGATTGTGTATCAGTTAAGTTATTGATCCTTTGATTATTGTGCTCTTGTGGGTGTGTGTGTGTGTTGATTTTCTTTTATCACCTTTCAAATAAAAAATATAAAAAAAATATAAAAAAAATATAAAAAATATAAAAAATCATTTTCATAAATAAAGGAATCTAGTCATCCGCACACTACATCACGTAGGTAAATACAGTAATTTTTTATTTTTTATATACATATAATTTAATACTTAATTTTGTTACATATATGTAGGTAAGCACGTAGTCGAAGCCAAGATGCTTTCGGGAAAGAATGCTGGCATGAAGGTGCTTATTCCTAGAATGATAATGTCTCCGTCAGATGTGACAAAATTTCCGGTAAGATTTCAAAGAAGGCAATTTCCACTTGCCGTTTCTTTTGATATGACAATCAACAAGAGTCGGGGACAATCTCTTTCCCATGTAGGACTATATCTTTCACAACCTATTTTCAGTCACGAACAACTTTATGTAGCATTTTCCAGAGTAACCAGCAAGAGAGGACTTAAAGTTATTATTTGTGATTCAGATGCTCAAACATATATAAGAAGCTGAATGTAGTCTACAAGGAAGTTTTCGACAGTACTCGATAATTTATGTCGCACAATTTGTGGTTAAACAAAAGTATTGAAATTTCTTATTATTTTCTTTGTTTTTATTTATTTTTCTTTAAATATATAGGAGATGGAAGAGATTATGTTGACACTTAGGCACACACTATTAAACTCACGCTATTGTAACCATATCTCTTCATCTTCCAAAGTTATGAACACTAAAATCTTAATAATGTTTTTGGTTAGGCAGGACCTAACCACAGTAGTTTTGTGCCGGCGAGATAGTTGTCTCAAGGGCTTTCCACGTTACATCATGTGTCAACATCTTTTTTCTGTATTAATTATACTCCTAATATCCGCTACATTGATTATCAATTTCGATTTATATTGTTACTTAAAAATCAATTAAAACACATAAATAATTATTTACTTAATAAAAAAAATTATTCACCGTCGGGTATCGACGGGTTACTGACTAGTTAAAATAAAAATGAAACGGGGAAGTTTAAAAAAAAACTAGTGATACACCCGTGCGTTGCACGGCGATATCTTGTCTTTTTTGATATACGAAAACAATGGATAGAATTAAATTATGATCATAAGTGAAAACTCAATACAACAACTCTTTTAAATTTACATATTAACAATTATAATAGTCGAAATATAACTATAGGTGATAACTGGAATAAAATAAAAACAAAAATTGAAAACATTACAATTTAATTACATGTAACTCAAATAAATGTCTCCTATTATATTTCTTAAAATACTTTCTTATTTAAATATTAGTAGTGCAACCACTAAAAATATACCCATTACAATAACTCTCATTATGTCTCCCATAATTTTTTTTTTAAAAAAATTATCACCAATTGATGGTTAAATATTATCCAGTTTCCTTGGATAATTGTTAATAAAAGTCATTAACTTCATTCCGTTAAAATTAAAATTAGCAACAATTTAATATAAAGACTCATCTATAACATTCCCTTAACCATTATTCAAAATTGAAATCATCGCCTCTTTTCTTAATTGTTTTTTAACAAAAATCACCTACACATAAATTTAAGTTGTAATTATTAACATTTAATATTAAAGTGTAAATTACCATCAAGCGTAAATTGAAATTAACAACATTTTAACCCTCTGTTGTTACTTTATTTAAAATATAATATATAAATGAATTACGATTAAAATAATATACTCCCTCTGTCCCGTCCGAAGCTTCACCTTTTACACAAATGGATATCCCGGTAGAAGCTTCACCTTTCCTAAAATGATAATAATTGTGGGCCCCATTTGTCAACCACACTCACTTTTTTTTCTCTAACATACTTAATTATTTTGAACACCTCCTCTCCCTCGTCCTCACAGTTTTTCAACGACATCAGTGGGGCCTATGGCCCAAACATTCGCAATTTATTGGGGCGGTTTGTATCAGATGCGGTTTGGGCCGGTCTGGTTTAGCTTCGGGTAAAAGCGGTTTGCCTGTGCGGTTTTGGCCCTTGGTGCGGTTTTGACTCTTATAGCAATTTTTTTGGCTTCTGGTGCGATTTTGACCTTGGAAGCGGTTCTTAGCTCGGGTGCGATTTCTCGGTGCGTATTTTGGACTTGAAGCCCCGGTTTTTAGCTCGCGTGTGGTTTTGAGTGGATTGAGGCTTTGGTTCTATAACTCTGATGCGATTTTGGCCTTGATGCAGTTTTAAGAAATGAATTATATAAAGTAAAAAAAGGATAATCATTTTTTTTAATTGATACATTTAAGTATTTAACTTACATTACATGTAATTCCCACATTCTTTTTTATTAATAATTTTTTATTAAGAAGATAAATTAATGAGGAAGTCTCGTACCACCTTCCATGATAACTCTCCCACTTCCCCCTCATTCTCCCCTCCATTTCCATTTGATAGGTTATCAGTTAGTAATGCTAGTTTTTTTTAAAATAAAAGTAAAAAATTAGGCTCAGAATTTTGCCTAATATAGATTTCTAAATTTAGATATGTACTTCTGCCTTATACAACATGGAATTCGAGTTTTCAATCATTGAAGTTTGTCCATCAATGGAAAGTCTTCCTAACTTGATCCCCTTTTGTATATGCTTGTGTAATTGACGATCATCAAAAAAAAAAGTACTGGTATAAATGTTCATGGAATAAAAACTGATGTTTTCCTTACATGCCATCACATCTACAAATCCAATCTTAATGAATTTGTATTTTATTTTTCTCTCTGTAAATAACAATACAACATTTTTATTTACCATTTTATAAGCGTTGTTTTAAAAAAATCCACTATCGTCACCAACAAAAGTTGTATACTTCCTCTCCTCCACATTCTCCCACTTACCCGGCCCCCTCCTTATTCCTCTAATTTTTTATTAACTTCCTTTCTGATTCAATTTCCACCCACAATATTTACTTCCTGATTCAATCTCCACCCCCAATAGCATTGAACAGATTCACCATTCTTGCGTAGCAAATTAGCACCTTAAGACTTTGACAATTCACACTGATGGTTGTGGGAGAAAGCAACCAATCAAGCACTGACATAAAGCTTCTCTTCCTTGCCTCTTCTTCTTACCTTACTTCATCAATCTCTGCGAAGTCTCTTATTTGATATACAATAAACTTCAATGAAGAGAAAACTGTGTATAATGCAACCCATTTAAAAAAAAATACAAAAAAGAAGCAAGAATTATATAAGATGGTTACCATGATTGATTAGGTGAAATACCTTACAAATTCGCAAATGAAGTTACCTTGTCTTTAAGTGAATGCATTTATCTTAACTACTGACTGCATTTGGATATTATGGAAGACAACATCCCCTACAATGGATGCATAAAATGATAGAGATAAAAAACACTTAAGAAAAATAAACTGTCCGAATGAGGTGGACAACAATTCACAAATCGGATGCGGCAAAAACTGCATTGATCCATCTCGCTTAGGGACACCCCTCAAACCCTATTATTTACATCATCTGCAATTAGTGGACAGCAATGGCCTCCCTCTTGCTCACGCTAGCCTCTTAAAAATCTCACCCTTCAGCCCAACCACCCTATCTCTATCCAATTTTCCATCACAAAGTCCCCCAAATTGATTCTTAAAAGAAAAGCTCACCACAAAAGTTTAATCCAATCAGGATAAACAATAAACACGTATATGCAACCTAACACGTATGTGCAACCTAAAATCCCTAACTAAACCTGAATTATTGAAGTAGAAGTCGAATTTAAGAACACAAATCTAATAAAAAAATGATAAAAATATTAAAAAGATAGACGTATACCTATCGACAATTCATGAGAAGCCAGAGGTTATTTATCTGCTTCTTTTTTTGCCAGGGAGGTATTGGGGGTGGAGGAGAGGTCTAAACCTCCGGCAACCGCTGTCGCAGTAAGTGGGATGTGGGAGTTAGATGACTATTGATGGATGGAATAATTCTGGCCGTTAGATCAATATTTTAAGATTCAATCCTAGCCTTTCTTTGTCTAGGCGGTTATGACCCTTTCCTATTGTAATATAGATATATATATATACACACACAATCTTCGCACATTAATACTTTCACGATAAACGTACACCAATTGC
Source organism: Adenophora triphylla var. japonica (assembly GCA_022495995.1). Lineage (NCBI taxonomy): Eukaryota > Viridiplantae > Streptophyta > Magnoliopsida > Asterales > Campanulaceae > Adenophora > Adenophora triphylla. The sequence goes on from JAFEMH010007859.1 coordinate 56,798, forward strand.
AACTAATATATAAGAATTTTTTAAAGCCAAAGTTTCATTTTTAGCAAAATATTTCAACATATATTTACAATTACAAACTATATTTTTTCAATAACAACTTGATGAAATATAAATTAGATAAAAATATAAATTATTTCAAAACATCTTAGTGATGTAGGCAATTTCTAACTTCAAATTCCTAAAATTTTAATATTTCGGACGGATATATTTTAAATAGAAATGGTACCTGACTAACCTCAATAAATTAATAATTTCATCATATGAACTTACAAATTGTGTTCTTTCAAAAAAAAAAATTAGTTTCATAATTTCATAAAACATTTCCGAAAGTGCATTAATAATTACATAATTAACTTTTCACACATTATATGTTTCCGTTTTCATAAATTGATTTCCCATCATTTTCTCAAAATTTCAAATTGTGTTTAATTATTATCAGAAATTACCTTTCCATATAATACATTTGAGAATTTCTAGTAATTAACTTTCCAAATATCTTTTCTATTTGAGCAATTACCCTTCCATTCCAAATATGTTGTATTTAATAATAACTTTCATATATTGTATTTATAATCTTAGAAAATTAACTTTCTTTATTTTTAACCAAGGAGTACTTACTTTTCAAATAAGCTAATTTTGCTTGAACAAAAATTCACCTTTTACATTTTAAGTAGTATTGATTGGATATTTTTCAATTTTGGTCTTTACTTGTTTTATTTCATTTTCAACATTCTTAGAGAATTTATTATTTTGGTTTTATTTATCAATACTCCCTCCGTCCACACCTACGTGCACACTTTCCATTTTGGGCGTCCCAAACCTACGTGCACATTTCCTAAAATGGAAAGGAATCTTTACTATTTCCTCCACTCATTATCTCTCCTACATTATTTTAATACTCACAACACCATTATAATTTACTATTCCCTCCACTCATTCTCTCTCCTATTTTATTTTCACACTCACAACACTTTTAATATAATACTCTTTCCTTAATTTACGTGAAAAGTCAAACTAGACACCAAGGTCCGGGACGAAGAGAGTATATGATGAATAAGGCAAGTCTGCAACCACTTATTACTCATTCTATTTACGTTGGTAGTATTAAAAAAAGTAATTACCTAATTTTCCAAAAGAAATGAAATTTAGCGACAATTAAGCCTAAAGTGTCGGTCAATTTTTGACTTAACCAGTCAGCCAAAATCGAAATTACCACCTCCTTTTCCAAATTTTTTAATAAAAAAAAACCAAAAACTGAAATTAAATTGTAGTTAATTAATACTCCCTCCGTCCCAACAATTACTTCCCATTTTTTGCCAAGCACGCAAATTAAGAAAATGGGGGAGAAGAAAAAATGTTGTGCGTGTAATTTGAAAATAGGAGAGAGAATGAGTGGAGAGAATAGTAAATTATAATGGTGTTGTGAGTATTAAAATAATGTAGGAGAGAGAATGAGTGGAGGGAATAGTAAAGATTCATTTGCCAAAAAAGAAAAGTAAAAGCTATTAACGGGACACCCAAAATGGCAAAATGGAAAGCTACTATTGGGATGAAAGGAGCATGTCTTACAAAAATCACGTATAACAACATATAGCCATATATTAAATTTTTAACAATATATTTATGCATTTAATTTAGGATATGAGTTAATATTTGAAAGCAGAAGAAAGATAGAGAAGACATTCTATTTTTTTTTTTAAGTAATATTTGCCCTCCTAATCTCAAATAAATTTTATCTTCCTTACTACAATTTTTCTCTCATTTAACAAAAAAAAAATAAAAAAATTGGGTGACGAAAGAGGGGGAGGGACGGATTATGTGGTCAATCCCCCATAATTTCATTTCCCTTTCTTTTTCTCTCTCTCTCTCTATAATTGCTCATTTGAAAAGAAAGAAAATTTAATTTTTTTATTTTTTTTTGAAAGCTCAATGGAGCTGTGTATTCACCAACCAACCTTTCATTGCCCCACGCCTTTTCCCATACCCGGTAGTACCCCATTTCCATCTCAAAAACATTTAATAAAGAAAATAACCTACTCTCTCTTTCTTTCTCTCTCTAACTCTCCCTCTTCTTCTTTCATCTCCTTCTAATATGTTGCTACAATGTGTTCTAGGTCGAAATTATGCTTATATAGTTATACAAGGAACCCTAAATCTAATTTAAGAAGAGTTCTAATCAAAATAGGAAACAAATCTGCTGCAGAAAATTCTGATCCGACACGTGGGCGGTCGCCCACCACTCCATGGGCGGTCGCCCAAGTAGAAAATTCCCCAAGCCGAACCTACTGTACTCCTGGGCGGTCGCCCAACACCTCCTGGGCGGTCGCCCATCGCGACAGAAGGTCTTCCCCGAATTTCCTCCTTGATTCAGCAACTCCTCCGACTTAGGCCCCTTTTCTTCCTTGTAGTTTAGGACTCCAATCCCAACAATCTCCCACCGGAGACTAAACTAACAAACATAAAATCACCCATCAACTCCCACCACGGAGTAAAGACCTTCGAACACATTTCCCCCTTCCATATTGGCTTGACACTGCCTCTCCTCTCCTCAAGTACTAAGGCGAGTTGAAACCAAGCGACGTTTCAACCTCTCCGTGTTAGATGATTCTTGCCTCCCCAAATCAGCTTCTACCTTGATTTCTCCCCGCAAGTCTAACTTCGCCTTCTCCCTCCAGACCCACCTTCCTCACAATGCTTCCCCTTGAAACTCGGACACACCTTGTTTCTTGCATCGACTGTTCTTGGTCTGAAACCGCTCTCTGTTAGGGCCCTTGGATATCCACACCACGTTGATCAACTTTGTGTCCTCCCAAACATACCGTTTCATGATGTCTCCCTTTTTCACACCAACAGGCCGGTTCTTTAGCCTCTTGCTCCCACCGGAACGAACATCGATATTGTAGGTAGAGTACAACATCTTCTCCTTAACCCCACGAGCCAACACCTTAGCCCCTTTTGTGACTTCCCAAGACCCACCAATGAAAGAAACACCATACCCTTCACTGTCAAGTTGTCCCACAGAAATCACCCTTCTCCTCAAATCCGGAACGTGCATCACATCGTGTAGTTGTAAAACAGCCCCGTTAGGTGTCTTCATCATTACATCCCCCTTACCTTTGATCTTCAATGGTTGACCATCACCAAGATAGAGAACCCCAAAATCTCCAGTTTTGTACCGCTTCATTGATTATGCATCCCCACTAGCATGACAAGAAGCTCCAGAATCCAATACCCAATCTTCACCCGACTGCTCCTCCCCTAGGATTAATACATCTCCACCATCATCCACCACGTTAGCACCACCATCTTTTCCCGGACAGTCATAACTGATATGTCCCAATTCACCACAATTGTAGCACTTGACCTTTTTCCCCTTTTTAGGTCTTCCCCTATTTCTCTCCACCCTAAGTGCAGCCCCATCTACGGAAGATTCTCCCCTTTTCTCTTTCCTTCGCAACTCCTCTTGAAGGATGAGATCTCTAACCTCCGTATACACCAATGTTGTTTTTTCGACGTACTAATCGTTGTGACAAGAACCTCCCAACTATCAGCAATGATTTTAGTAGAAAACACGCTAGCACTTCATCGGAGAAAGTAATATCAACACTTTTCAATTGGTCCACCATACCTTTGAAATTGCCGATATGACTTGCCGATGTACGCCCTCTCGACATCTTCGCATTCGCAAACCTCTTTATCAAATGCACCTTATTGATATTCGACGGCTTCTCATACATGTCCGACAGCCGTTTGTAGCAACTCCACCGTTGTCTTGGCCTCCATAGTGTTCCGTGCAACGCCGCCTTCGGTTAGGGCACTCCTTACCGCTCCTAACGCCTTCCGATCCAACGTCTCCCAATCCCCTTGTGACATGTCTTCGGGCTTCGCCTTCAAGGGTCCATGAAGATTCTTAAAATAAAGGTAGTCTTCAATCCTTGTCTTCCAAAACGTGAAATTCACACCGTTGAATTTCTCGATTGAGTTCTTCATCTTGACTGCTTCACCAAAATTCCCAAGAACGCGATTCAAAATTAATCAACTAATGAAAAGATTTTGAATCCTCCGGAACCAAAGTTTCTCGGATACCGCTTGTTGTGAAATTGGTGCTCCCCCGTTGCAATCAAAACAAGGAAATCAACACACCCACACGTACAAGAAAGAAACAATCACACACAAGAACACAAGAGTTGTTTACCCGGTTCATTCACCAACTCGTGAACTACGTCCGGGGGCAATTGCCAAGCCAATATGTTATTAGTCTCCTTCTAATATGTTGCTACAATGTGTTCTAGGCCGAAATTATGCTTATATAGTTATACAAGGAACCCTAAATCTAATTTAAGAAGAGTTCTAATCAAAATAGGAAACAAATCTGCTGCAGAAAATTCTGATCCGACATGTGGGCGGTCGCCCACCACTCCATGGGCGGTCACCCAAGTAGAAAATTCCCCAAGCCGAACCTACTGTACTCCTGGGCGGTCGCCCAACACCTCCTGGGCGGTCGCCCATCGCGACAGAAGGTCTTCCCCGAATTTCCTCCTTGATTCAGCAACTCCTCCGACTTAGGCCCCTTTTCTTCCTTGTAGTTTAGGACTCCAATCCCAACAGACTACCCACCACCAACAAATACCAGTGTCGCCGCCTCATCTTAATCTATGCCTCTCTCTGTTTCTTCTTCATCTTTTAATCTAGTCCGCCCCACCCATCCTACCCATTCGCGCCGACACACCACAACCATCCACAACATTGTTCGCCCCGTCATCTTCAAACCCTACCCTTTCTCCCTCGCTCTCTCTCCACGCCTCTCTCTCCGTTTCTTCATCAGCTTCAAATGTAATTTCTCCCACCTCTAAAACAGTTAAACCATTACCCGGAAAAAATAGGAAATGACGAATTAGAAAGAAATAGGAAAGATCAGATCTGCAAAAAATCAAGCAACGGAAAGAGAAATCCGCCATGGCTGCAACTGTAGGTTGCATAGAGAGAGAGAGAGTCTCTCATGCCTTCCCGGTTGCCTCGCCAAGAAACGGTTCTAAATCACTGCTCAACTTGCATTTTTGTTAGGGACTTTTTTTTGGTGCGTGTGTGTGTGTTCATGAGTGTGTGTGAGGGAAGAGGCCAGAAGAAAATGAAATACAGATTATTTGAATTCAAATTTTCCTTGTATTTGTGTGCACCTTCCTCTTGCCCAATAAGAATTTGAGTAGTGTTAGATTTATTAAGGAAAAGAAGACAAATGGGCTACATGCAAAGTGTGGACAGATGTTTGAAATTTTTTATTTATTTTTTCCATTTAATGAATTATGCATTTTTTAAAACACCCTTAATGATGAGGTGGATGAGACTGTTACAAAAATGCCCTTATTTTTGCAAGAATTTGCAACTATCTTCCTTTTATATATTTATAGATGCTACCTTATTATACACCCATCTCCTTGCTTCCTTTCATAACATCACTCTCCCCCATTCGCTTACCAAAATTATTAAAATAAAACCCCTCTCTCTCTCTCTCTCTCTCTCTCTCTCTCTCTCTCTCTCTCTCTCTCTCTCTCTCTCTCTCTCTCTCTCTCCTTTAATAAAAAAAAAAGTAAAAATTGGACAAAATCTGTCCAACTCACAATAATTAGGAATTTGGAATTGCTTTTGTTGCGGTCTTTTTCTGCACGTACTAGGGATAGAGATGGTCAAATCGGATTGAAATTGGATCGGAATTGAAAAATCGGATCGAAATTGGATCGAAAAAATCCGGAATTGTCATAAGCCGCCACAAAAATCGGAATCGGGATAATCGAAACCGGTTTGGATAAGGGTCGATTAAGGATCACAAAAATGGTGAACCGGATCGGAAAAAGTCCGAAACCGGACGAAAATTTCTTGTTTTTCAATAGAACCGGACCGAAACCGGACCGGAAAAGCCCGGAACCGGACTGAACCGGGGAGAAAACCGGAACTGGGATTAGGCCGGGCCGGTTAAGGGTCACCATTTTGACGAACCGGAACCGGCGATTTTCGGCCCGAAACCGAATCGGAACCGATTTTGGCTATCCCTAGCACGTACGTGTAAAACACATCCCGCCCGAAAGGACATTTTTGTATTCTTGAACGGGAATTAAGAAAAATGATGTAGGAAAAAGAAAAAGTGTATAGTGAAATAAATGTTATGAGTGAAAAGTGATGTAGGAAAGAGAAAGTGGAATAGGAAATAGTTAGTGGATATTTATTGTGATAGTATGATAAGTGTGTCCCATAAATAAAGAAGTAATTAAAAATTTTTCATTTTTGGGTTGTGCCCTTTCAAATGAGACGTCCAAAAAGAAAATTTGTGCCCTTTCGAACAGGACGGAGGGAGTATAAAACATTTCTCATTTCTACTATTTATAAACATTTTATGGTATTTATAAAACATTTGTAATTGCATTTATAAAATATTTGTAGTAGCTATGATATAAAATATTTTTATATATTTCTTTATTAACAATTGTATCACTCGCATGTTTCAAATATTTTATATCACAACTCAGTGGTGGATATAGAGTTTTACTTAGTTCGGTAGATACACAAATTATACTGAAATCTCCAAATTATAATTTCTCCTCAATGTGATTATTATACAAAATTTCAAATTATAATTATTCTTTCGCAATTAAAATACAAATCTTATAAAGTAATTAACTACTCCCTAAGTTATTTATCAATAACATTTTTTTAGACTTTACAATTTGTTCTCTTACCAACTGGACTAGATAATACATTTAGGCCTCGTTTAGGATTCAAATACCCATAATTCACGGTCATTTGAAACCCACCATCCCACGTGGGTTTTTTATAACTGATGAGCCCGGATCTATTGGATCGGGCCCGCGCTCGGTCTAGTCCAAGGAACCAGTGACGTAGCAGTTCCTAGACCGCTGGAGGGAAGACCGCAGACAAATAGGTCCTTGTGGTCAAGACCGTGTCCTCCTCGCATCGTCCCTATCAAGGACCATTGGACCCCGCCGGGCCGGATCCGTGCCCGCATGAGTCATGCCCGCATCAACCGTGTTTCGCATCATATATCTTTGACCGCGGCACAACGGTTGACCGCGGCACATGCCGTTCCCTGCTAATGTCAAGCCTTACCGAGCAAGTTAGCTTACGGCTTCGACAGCCACTTCGCCGGCTTCCCCATCACGCATTCAATGCGGCCTCGGCCCGGCGCCTACTATTCCATTTAATGCACTAAGCCGGCTACACGGCTCATGTCACTTTCACCATGTCCCCTGGATACCAATGTTCCTCCCCGACAGACCAATTAGTCATGACACGTGTACCGGAATTTCAAATACCAAAGTGCCCCTGTGGCCGATCTCATCGTTTACCTCAACAAGCACCATCAGATTGCCTATAAATAGAAGTGCCTTTACCCTCGGGCAAGGTAAGTTCCATATACAATTGAGTAAGCTCTATTACTCTTTAAACCTAAACACACACACACTCCAAAGGTATTCAAAGCCTTATTACTCAAGATTCTTACTCTCACACTCCGAGGGCCTCGAGCTTGGAGTAACATCCAACTTTGACCTTAATCGGTGCTTGTTTGTGTTGTGATCTAGGTACCTCAAACCACCAAATATATCCTAGTCGATATCCCGAACCGCTCCCGACTCCCGAAAGCCGTGGGCGTCATCGCGGGTTCCATCGGCGGAATCTGACTTTCTTTCGTTTTCTCGTTAAAAATCTTTTGTTTCCAAGGCACCTCACGTTGTCCTAAACAAATTCTGCCGAAAGGCTCTTCTTTTTACATCACTAAGTTTTTCCCGTTTAAAACTTTTGTTTTCGTACACACCTTGTAGTCTAAACAACCTGATCCGTCAAAAGACACTTTTCTTTTCGCTTATTTTCGTCTTTTCCGAGACATGTCTCAAATTTCGAAAATGTCGGGTCATTTGACCCTGCAGAGGAGGAGAACCAAGCCGAACCCTCCACCATCAATAGGGAAAGGCAAACCAACTCTGCTTTCAATGTAATGGGGCCCATTCTCACCTCAAAAATCCCTGCACTCAACGAGTTCTACACCGGCTAACCGAGGAAGCCCGTGCCGATAAAAGCCTGTGCCCTATTAAACAATAGCCCAAAACTCCCCATGCTCACATAAAAACACCACTCTAACCACCCCACTTTCCCCAGCAAATCCCGAGAAGGAAGGAAATCCCGGCCTCCAAGTCCAAACCGGTCGCGGAGGCCACGGCCATCAACGACGCGGAGATGGAAATGTTCGAGATAGAGGCCAATGGAGGGCTACAGCTTCCCTCAAGGGTCACAAAGGTTCTCCCAACGAAGCTCCCGCTAACTCGCTTGCTAGTCAAGCCGCTGGGCAAACCGGGTTGAACCAGCCTCGAACGCGGACAATGGCCAAAGTGAGCGTGGTGCATGTAGAGGATAAGCGAGGAAATGGGGGAAGAGGCACAAGCCAAACCGCCGTGCGAGGTCCAAAGCCGCACCTCGCTCCGGCCAAGGAGAAGGCCGTGACTCCACGAACTAAAAAGCATAAGGTTGATGATCGAATCCCGAGTTTGTGGAATTTATGCGTAAGATGTGGGAAACCCATCGTAAGGTCAGCCCGTGGCTGCCGCACCCATGGACGCCTTCGCCGATAAAATTGCGCGGCACCGATCCGGTAAGGGCAAACCCCTGCATGGACACCTATGACGGATCCAAAATGCCAAAAGTCATATGGGAAGATTTGAGGGCCGCATGGCTTTATTCTCCGCTGACGAGCCGGGCTGATGTGCAAAGCTTTGTCGCGACCTTCACCGGCAAGGCCCTATCTTGGATGTTAGCCCTCAAGCCCCTGCGGTATCCAAGCCATTCAACCCCGCCCGTAGTTCTCTTCCTCAATGCCTTTGCCGGAGCAGGCGTGTGCCCGCTAGACCAAAGACAGATCTTGTCCGTGTCAAGGTGCACCAAACGAGCCACAAAAGATTATATATCCCTGTTCAGAAGGTGAGCGAGGAGATTGTGGACTCGGACGAGGAGATATCGTACTATGTTTTGAGGGCGGCCTCGCTCCTCCTTCCTCAAAATGAATTTTGCCTCCAAAGCAAACTCTAAATCAAAGGAGGAAATGTATGAAAGTGGCCTCGGCCATTGCCTCCGCCGAAGAGCCCAGCCGCGCCCGCTCTCCCGAGCTTCGCGAAAGAAAGGATAAGCCAAGTCCAGTGAGACCACCCTGCAGCCTCGCTCACACCCGTAATCGTGGCAAAATAGAGGCCGGGATCGAAAAGCTCAAAAGGCCATGGCCGAAACAAGCACACGTAGCTCACCGACCCAAGGGTGGTGATCATGAGAGCCTCGTACTTTTCCCGCTTCCTCCCACATGCTTCGAAAGCCAAATGAGAGGAGTAGACTTTAAATTCTGTGAGTATCACAACGAATTCACGGCACGGAACCGAGGATCTGTTTCCACCGGGCGAGTAATCCAGCCAGAAAATCAATAATCGGGAGCCTAACCAAGCGGGTTAAGGGAAACAATATCGCCCCCAATAACAATGATCGCCGGGCACGACACACGCGGGGACCGTAGAGAAATGAAAGAGATAATTATGATGATGATTTTGGGGGACTATGACATTAACTTCATTGGGAGGAACCTCCTCAAATAAGCAAATTGCCCCTCCAAATTCGGACATTAGAGAAGGTTTTCTCCATCCCCGCCCGGCTCCTGAGGAAGAGCAAGAAATTGGGTTCAAAAGGAGTGAACTTGCCTCCACCCTTTTTCATCTCCACAATGTACCCACTCACCCTCGTAATGAGAATCAACCGGGCAAACATAGGTCGAGTGTTGATAGATACCGGAGCCGCCCGCGACATACTCTACTACCATACTTTGGTTGGAATGAGAATGACGTAAGCACATCTCACTCCATATGCGGGCATGCTCGAAGGCTTCACCAACCACGCCGTAAGTGGTAAAGGGGACGATTGTGTTTCGACGTAGTTATCGGGGAAAACCCATGCGTAAGACGGCCAAGATAACTTTCATGGTGGTCGATCTTCCTTCCCAATACAATGCCATTCTCGGCAGAATCGCCAGCCGAATTGGGAATAGTTGCGTCCGTCCCCACCAAAGGGTGAAATTTAACACCCCGGCGGGGTTGCTACCATCAAGAACCAGCCCGGGAGATTCCTCCGAGCACCGGAGGAAAAAAGGAAAGAACAGAAGGCTGCACCCTCCCCGCCCGCGTATAGAGGGCGAGGACAAAATGATAGAGGGAAAGTGGCGAGGACAAGTCAAAAAGTGGGAAAGCTCTTGCAGACTCCCGCCGCCACCCGTACCGATTGGCATGCTTTCTTTCCATTCCACGAAGGCGGAGCTCAAGATAAGCGTAAAATCGAAGCAGCTTGGCCGCCTCTGCTGAGGGAGGTTATATTGATCGAGGAATGTAAGAGGGGAAATTGACCGTGATATCATATACTCAATGGCAACACCGACCGAAGCTCTGTGTCAACCCCCCAACTATTGTCATCGACTCCTTGCACAATCGTGAAATCGCCGACCTTCAACCTAACGACGAGCTCGAGGAGGTGGTAATCAATCCCCACTTCCCGAGCAAACAGCTAAGGTCAATGGAAATTCACAAATGAGGAGAGAAGGATACTTATTGAGTTCCTCGGAGCAAATTGCGATGTGTTCGCTTGGAGGGTGGAAGATATGATGGGAATCAGCAAGGACGTGATCCTCCACAAAATCAATGATGACCCATCCTTCAAGAACATTCACCAAAAATCCAGATATTTCTCCCCGGAAAAAGAGATTGCCATCAAGGAAGAGGTGGAAAAATTGCTAAAAGCAGTGGATAATCAAGGAAATTACCTACCCCAAATGGCCGGCCAACATGGTCATGGTTAAAAATCCAATGGTAAATGGAGGGATGTGCGTTGATTTCACCGATCTCAACAAAGCGTGCCCCAAAGATTGCTTCCCTCTTCCTCGCATAGACAGATCAGTGGATTCTATAGCCGGACACGTAGTTCTAAGCTTCATTGATGCCTACTCCGGCTTACCATCGATCCAAGATGGCTCCCGAAGATGTCCGCTCCGTAGCTTTCATTGCTGCGGCAAGACATATCGCTACACTATGATGCCCTTTGGGCCGAAAAATGCAGAGCCACATATCGCCGCATGGTCAATCCTGTCTTTAAAAACCAACTAGGCGTAAATATGGAGGCCTACATTGACGACATGGTCATAAAAACTAAGGAAAACTCACACGAGCTCGATGTGGAGGAAACCTTCAAAAACTTGCGCCACAACAACATGAAGCTAAACCCCTTAAGTGCGCTGGGTCAAGGCGGGCAAGTTCCTCGGATTCATGGTCAACCAAAGAGGGATAGAGGCTAATCTAGATAAAATCCAGGCCCTATTAGACATGAAACCTCCCGCCTGCGTGAAGGATGTACAAAAACTCAATGGTCGCATCACCGCACTTCGCCGCTTCATCTCGCGGTCAGCAGAGAGGTGCCTCCTTCTTCAAAACTCTCAAAGGGGGAAGAGAGTCGATTGAATTTACATGGAGTACTGAGTGCCATCACGCTTTCGAAGAAGTCAAACATACTTGGCACCACCTCTACTCAAAAGAATGTGCCCTGAGAAGAGCTCTTTTTGTATTTAAGTACCGATCCGGGCAAGAGGCCGCCGTTCTTGTAAGGGAGGAGAATAACTCTCAAAACCAGCTTTATTATGTAAGTAAGGCACCGTCCGCCGTAGAAGGGCGTTATCTTAATATAGAAAAGTTAGCTTACGCCTTGCTTGTATCCGCTCGAAAATTAAGAGCCTACTTTTCTCGCACATCCTATAACCGTACTAATCGAGGCCCCGCTTTAGAAAGGTTTTACATAAACCGTAGTCCTCGGGAGAATGCTAGCTTGGTCTATAGAGCTCACCGAGTTCCGCATCACCTACTCCCCGAGAAAGACAAATCAAAGCGCAGTGCCTTAGTTGATTTTGTAGTAGAATCATCACCAAATTAGCTTTGACAAATGACCTCGGAAAGAGAAAGCGAGCAAGTAGTCGAGGATGACCCAAAAGGCCCGAGCACAGTAAATTGTTCAACCAAGGGAGCATCCGTAAGAGGTATGGATTTTATATGTGGACGGCCCGCGAGCAAGTTAATCAAATGGAGCGGGCGTACTTCGATCGCACCCATGGGAGAAATTTATGAGGGCCTCGAGATTCAAGTTCGAGGCATCAAACAATCAGCCGAGTATGAAGCGATTATAGCGGGCATGGAATTGGCAAGAGACTTGGGAGTTCGTAATATTGAGATCAATAGTGACTCTCACATAGTTAATCAAATTAGGGGGAGTATGATACTATCAACCCAAGCACTAGCTCAAGATCGCGGCCTTGGAGAAAACCCTCATCAAAAATTTCACTTACTATGAGCCGAACCAAGTCATGAGAGAGGATAATGTGAAAGCCGACCTCCTCTCAAGAATAACCGAGCAAGAAATTGGTGAGTTGGAGGCAGATTGCCGATTGAATTCACTGAGAGACCGCTATAGATCGACCCGTATAAACAATATCGAGGATCAAGTAATGGACTCGGGTAGATGAAATGAAGGATTACATCAAAAGCAAACCCTCCCCGAGGACCCAAGAAAGGCTAGAGCCATCGAACACCCGCGAAATACCTCGTCCTCGATGGGGTGCGATCATTCACCAAGCCTTTGCTAAGATGTGTTAAGGCTCATACGGTCACCAACTTACTCTATGAGGTCCATGAAGGAGTTTCACAAGTGGCGGACATCTGAAGTGCTCGCACTTCCTCTCGTACAAGATCAAATTCCAAGGATTCTTTTGGCCCACAAATGAAGCGGATGCTACTAGGAGTATGTTAGAAAATGTGATAAGTGCCAGAGATTTGCGGACATCCCTGCACTACCATCAATAGAGCGCATTTCGTCAGTATCGCATCGCGGGCCGCTTTGATACGCTGGGGATAGATCTTATTGGACCATTTCCAATCGCTAGAGGAAGCATCAAGTATGCCGTGGTGGCCGCGGGATTATTTTACCAAGTCGGACGGAAGCAAAGGGGCTTAGCCACTATTTTCGAGAGGATAACACTATCGCTTTGTCCACGACCACATCTATTGTCGATTTGGGGTTCCCCGAGCAATAATTTCGTATAATGGCACCCAATTCTCCGCAAAATTCACCGCCGAATGTGTGAGAATGAAGGTGCAACACCATAAGTCCGCAGCTTGCCTATCCTCGTGGAAACGGCCAAGCCGAGGCCGCGAACAAGCTAGTTCCGACCGCCCTAAAGAAAAACTTGGAAGGACGAGGAGGACGATGGTCGGACGAGCCACGCATTGCATTACGGGTTGTCCGCACCACAATTAGAAATTCTACAGAGAAACTCTTTTCTCGCTCACGTATGTGGCCGAGGCAATGGCTCCAGCTGAGGTAGCCCTACCCTCGTACAAAGAGTCACATACTTCGAGGAGTCTCAAAACGAGGCAAAAATGTAAGGTGTGACCTGGACGATCTCAAGGAAAGAGAATGCGGGCACATGAAAAAATGGTGAACTACAAACAAAGCGAAGAAGCACCATGACAAAAGAGTAAATAAGAGGAATTTTTCGCTTGGAGACTGTGGTACTCGTAAGCGTAGAGGTCCAAGGGACCCAACCTCGGTTTCAACAAGCCGTCCCCGAAATGGGAAGGTCCATATGAGGTCACAAAGATAGTCAAAGAGGGCACCTACATATCATGACCAAAAGAGGGAGAAGAGATTAAGCACGCTGGAATAGCGACCACCTTAAGAGATATTTCTTTAAATCTTTGTAATTTTTTGGAAGGAGTATAGTACTCGTATACAAAGGAAGTTATCATCATATTTTGATGCAAAATCAATTCCCACCACCCTCAAAAGCTAGGCGGATGCTCCGCATGCGGATGCCAATGGGTTCAAGAGCCAACATATGAGCTCCTACTTACCGATGCGCAAAGATCTAAGGATCCGCATGCCTATATATGTACAAAGATCCATTACGATCCAGACTATGATCGCGGGGAGGATACTCTCTCCGCCCGCGTGACACCACCAAAAATAAGTTGGGATATAGACGAACGTAGGTACAAAGGCCATGATGCCCGTGGCCTACGGATTCTAGTGGGACAATGACCAAGTCCGGACTCCACTAATTGCGCGAAGGACCTCGTTAGGGCCGCACTCGCATGCCTCGTATGTGACAAAGGCCTACATATAAGCCCGTTCACCAGATCGCCACGAGACCCTGCACGAAAAACCCTAGGGAGTTTTGAATAAAGGGTCAAATAAGTGAGAACTCCAATAAGCGGGATACGTATGCCAGGGGGTTAAAGTGGCCTCTATGCTAAAATATGCTCCTACCTTTCTGTTGCGGACAATAGCCTCACGGCCACCTTCCGCATGCCCTATGAAAGTACGTCTTGCCTTGCTACTTTCGACTTACACCACAAACCGCAAGGCCGGGAATAAGTGTAAATGGACGAGAGTGATCAAACTAGTTTAACAAAGCCAAACAGATAAACGAGGTTAAGGCCTCAAAGTTTGCCACAAGGCTAAACAAACGCGATCATGTAAGAATAAGGTCGACTCTCACAAAAACCTAAGGGCTTTGAACAAAGAGTTAGGAAAACTCAAAAATGCGGGCAAAGGGCCTACTTTACGCCGCCCGTAAGGAGAGTATAAAGTTAATTGCAAGTCAAAAATCGCCTGGAAAAGTAATAGGCAAGAATGCAAGTATTAAGGTGCTCGAAAATTGCCAAACTACTCAAAATAGCCTACGAGACAAGCAATTAAGATAAAAGTAAAGGAGCCAAGTGGAAAAAAATGCTTCTATTAATGTTCAGGAAGTATTTACAAAGTCCTAAAACTATTACAAACAAGAAAAAACAAAAATCCTATACTAGTGGAGCATTCTCCTTGGGCTCCTCGGCCGCTCCACCTCGCGCCCGCTCGGCTCCTCGCCGGCCGCACCCCTGGCGCCCGCTTTCTGAGTCCGGAGTCGGGGAAGGCAGTTGGTCCCCGTGAGGCACCTCGCAGTAGGAGCAGCTTTGTTGCTCAGCGGAAGCCGAGGCGGAGCCGCCCGCCGGGGGAAATAGATCTCTAATGGCCGCCCCTCCGGAAGAACTCCGAGCTGTGGCATCCCCCAAAGATAAAGTGGTCAGTCCCCGAATCGCAAAGACATCCAGCTTCGGGCGATCGTGCCAAGGGCGCCACTTCGCCACAGAGGCAGAGGCCGCAGAATGGAGTAGATCCAGACTTTCGACCTCGCTCCTGGACAGAGGAACTAGCGCATGCCCGGCACGCACTCCGCGTCGTGCAGAACCAGCTGAGCCGATCACGGCCAACCGTCGCACGGAGAACATACCCAGGGCCGCGTTCCGGATTCGTGTCCGGACACCGGCCTCGCATCGGGCCAGCACTCCAGCAAACTCATCGGAGTTCTTATACTCCTCGACGGCCTCCTTGCGAGCTTCGGCCAAGCATCCTCTCCTTCTCCAAGCCGAACCGGGTCGAGGCAATGCTTTCCTGAGAGATCATCCGCCTGGCCTCCGTGATCTCCACTTGCTTTGGGAGGCATCCAAACTTGACCATGAGCTCGGAGTTCCTTTGCTCCACTGAAGCTCAGGCCCCCGAGCTCATCCCGCCGACCCTTTCGCTCTTTCAAGGCTCTTCTCCACAAATTTCTGGCCACCCGCTCCCGGAAGCCCTTCAGATCGGACTCCTTGGTCGCGAACTCCCTCTCCTCGGCATCCAGTATGGAGCCTCGTGGTCCCCACCTTCTCCCGGGCCAGCTCCACTCGCGGAGTTTGCCCGCCATATCCTTGGTGTTACCGGGCAAGCCTGGACAAAGGCTATCACAGTCTCCTGAGCCTCATAGCCTTATCGCCCACCCGCGAGGAGGATAATTAGAACAAGGAAGGCTAACAAAGGTCAAAAGGACAGACAGAAAGAGTCAAACCTCGCCGAGGGCAATCCCAATGTCTCCCATCAAGGCCGATGGGTTCTCCTTCTCCGCCACTCGCATGATAAAAGTCCGGGGCAAAAGAGCCTATTGGATTGAGCTCCAATCCCAACAGCCAGAAGCTAGAGTCAAAGGCGTAGCCGGGCGTACTGTGTCCACTCCTCCCTTCAATGGCGAGCACAGACCTCCCACTCTGCTTCCTCTTCTCTCAGTGTGCTCCTCGCGGGTGGCCAGGGAGTGAGATCGGGTAGGCCACCGGGAGCATATGGTCCCCGCGGTGGCGAGAGTGAGCAAGCGGTAGAAGCTGCGGGGCAAGATTTGCGGGGCTACGGTAGAGAATGTGTGATCCACCACTCTTCTCGGGTCTTGGAGGACCTCTCCCTATGCGTCGATCC